>JAWHQI010000508.1:0-295000 GCA_033032865.1 Dactylorhiza incarnata | reverse complement strand
GCGGTGCTTTAGGCCTGCATTTTCTTTCGTTGTTGTTAATTTAGGAAACCCAAGATCAACCCCCCTCTTTTATTATTAACATAGTAATCTTTATAATCAATTTCCCTAACGAGAAATCATACACCCCAACTTGCAATCCTCTGAGAACGATATTCGGGGAGTCTCTCCCAACTTTTATTACTTGTACGACCGGTGCACTTGCCGTAAGCGTGTCAAGTTTTTGGCGCCGTTGCCGGGGATTGTAGCTGGCGCTGTAATTCTTTTGTTAAGAAAATTTCTTATAAAGATTTCCTTTAGTTTCTTTGTTTGATTTTTATTCCTTTTTCTTGTTTTTATTATAGGGTGCAGCAATTGTTTATTGTTAGGTGTAGTAGATTACACATTTGGGTCTTTCTGTTGAATCTGAGTATCTTCATGCAATGTGGGCTGCATTCAACATTTGTTGCCGCTGGTGTGGAGATATCTCTCATGCTAGTGATAGATGCCCATCGGGAGATGGCGGCCCTAGTACCTTAGACTCAATGTATCGGACGCCAATATCACATGGTATCCCTTACAATGTGCCTAAGTCCTATGGTTATCATTCTGCTCAGCAAATGTCATTTTTGAATTCATCTCCGACCCTATTTGGACCAAAGAAGAATACAAAACAATGTCTGTTTTGTCAGAGCACAGACAATGCCTTGAAGGATTGTGCCGAGTTTCTTCGCCAAGTGGACGAGGATGATGAGCCAGACATCCGGATCATCCAAACTCCTACTTATGGCAGCACACCTTCAACATCTAGTTATGTATCAGTATCACCTCCATGCTTTGAAGGGAATGATTTGGATACAGATATTAGATGTGTGGTTAATCTGGACTCTGACATGGCAGAGCCCATCTCCCCTGTGCTTATATCACAATGTGATGGTTCAATTCTTTGTAAGGTAGTGGTGCATGACCTTTGTTCGAGCATTATTTCTCCTTCTTTTGTGCATATTACTACATTTGCTTCTGACGACACTGTTGTGAGTGTTTCGCAGGATGAGGTAGGAGATCTATGTATTGAGTCTATCCCTATGAAGGAGAACATCCCTCAAGGTGAAGAGGAATTTACCTTTGCACTAGGGACGGAAGTCCAAATCTTTGTCAAGACCACCGTTTATACTGCCGAGACCTACATCATTATCGATAATGCTGACAATATTTCATTGGGCCATCCTATCGGGAGTGATACCGGGATACCTCCCAAAGATGAAATTCTTTTATGTCATTCTTCTAATTGGTTTCTTTACCCCACTCTCGTGTTTGATTCATCACATGATTTCACATTGGATCTGATTAAGGAAGTTGTCGGGCCCGTTGTGCAGACCGACGATAGAATGAATCAGCTACGTATGGAGACAAACATTGAGATGTCTTCTTCATACTTCTTACCCCTGCCCAACGTTCAGTGCAGGTATATATATTCAGGTATGGGGGGTAACTGCTTTGTCGCTGCCGACACGAATAATAAACCAGTTACCTGTTCACTTCTCTTTTCATAGACCAATTAGCTAGAGCTGTGATTAGTGCTAAATTAGTCGTGCTGGGAAGACAAAAAACCAGTAGTTATCTAGGCGTAGGAGTAGTTAATTTAAATTTTATCAACATTATAGTTTTCCTTATTATTTGCAATTTGCAAGTTTTTTCTCTTGTTTTTGAGAGTTTTCGCGCGCCGCACGCCCTGTGGAGATGGTAGTAGAGCATTCGCTGTTTTCGAGTATTTCTCTATTCTTCCTATTCATTATGGAGTGCACACATCATTTTTTCCAATTTGACCAAACCATGGAAAATTGGGAATTTTGGCAGAATTTTGCAATCGCACGATTGGGTTGCTCGTGCGTGATCAAATCGCACGACCGTGCATTTTTTATTTTTATAAAACTTCTCTTGCCTCCCGACGAAATCGCACGCTGGCCCTAATCTTTTCCGTCGTGCGACTCACGAGTTCTCTCCCGTGTGTGATTTCTCCTCTCCCTTTCCTTCCTCTCCCTCTCGTTTTCTATTCCACTTCTCTTCTTCCCCTTTCAAAGCTCTTGAGCTAAGCCCCATGGGTTTCAAGAAGGTGGTGAGCATACTTTGCCGCGGTGGAGGAGCTTCGTCTTCAAGAACAGACAATCTTGGTGCAGAGACAATGTTGCAGTTCGGGAGACCTGAGTTTGTAGAAAGGTATAATTTGCTGTGATAGAAAACATTTCTAGATCATCATTTTGTTTCTGTCCCGGATCTCCGAACCGTCCACTTGGATGCGACGGCAAGGCTACTTGACGTGGGATCATGGAGAAACCTATTCTCCATTATGGAGTTGGGCTACTATGAACTCACGCTTGAGTTCCTCTCCACCTTCCGCATCCTTGATCACGTCAATGAGGAAAACAGAGAGCCCACGTCGGTTTCATTCTGTATGAGGGGTCGTACCCATACTATGGGTGTTGGCCAACTGGCGGTTTGCGTCGGGATTTACACCCACGACGAACTCATGCAAACGGACGTTTTCAACCATCCGGATGAGTTCCCTGAGGGAGTATCTCCTAGCAAATTCTGGCAGCCCATCACGGGACGAGATCAACCGTATGAGGCTCGTGCAACAAAGTCTACCCATATTATTTCCCCCGCGCTCCACTATGTCCAGCACTTGATCGGGCATAACATCAATGCCCGTACCATGAGCCAGAACGTAGCGGGCTGGCAGGATCTCCTCTACCTTTACAGCATGCACCAGGGTGTGCCTCTCCATCTCGGGTGAGTGCTCACCCAATATCTTCTTCGTCAGGTCACTTACCTCCCCCTGAAGTCGATCGAAGGCTCGCAGTATATCAATCAGATCTCCAAAGGACTTGGCATCTGGGATTCGCTGCCGCCCATGACAGTCGTCTCCAAGGGTTACCATATTTCTGTATCCATGATGGTGGCATTTAAGTTGATTCAAAAGGTGTGGCATGGAGACAACTGGTTCTACTAAGTTTGTGAAGTTGGGTTAGGACATGTTGAGTGCGATGTTCGTGCCGATGCTGCCGAGGCTAGCACCTCGGCTAGGATGAGTAGGCAGCCTCCTGATGTGCCCCACTCTGCTAATCCTGCTTCTCAGTGGGATGCCTCGCTACATAACATTGAGCAGCAGTATCCTGAGTTCTACGAGCGGTTTGTACGCATGGAGGATGCCATGGACATGCAGTATGAACTTTCTTCACGGATTGGTGCACATTTGGGAGTTGAGCCTCCTGCTGTTCCAACTCGGGCATCCACCTCACGATCTCAGCGGATGCGTACTCCTCCTCCTCCTTTGCAGTCTCCTTCGCTATCTCCCTAGTGATTGCTCAGCTACTTCTTCCAGGGCCTCTTGTTGTTTTTAGTAGTTTTGTTTCTTTTAAATATCTGGGGTGCTATATTAGTTTGACTCTGTACTTGATATTATTCTGCTGGGGCATCGACCCTAGGGTGTGGTTGTGGACAACTTTTTTATGATATTTTTCATCATTGTTGTATCATTTGTCTATGCCGCATATATCTTCTCATGATTAATATCAGTGCCGACAGTTTTGTTTATGTTATGTGCGGTGCCGGAGCAATTCCTGCAGGTAGGGCGACTTCGATGGCAGATACATTGAGCTAATTTACAGTTTAACGTCAATCTTCTGGTAGGCTCATTTATGAGCCTAGGTACCCTCTACCCTCAGCTCCTTTTTATTATGCGAATGTTTTCTTTCGATTTACTTGACTTTAAGTCTAGGGTAGAGCCGTACCTAGTGCCCACTTGCACGTGCACATAAGCACATCATACTAGAAGATACAATCTTATTTTTATTTTCATTCTCATAGCACACCACAACACCCAATAGAGAGCGCACTTAATTGTAGGCGCGTAACGAGTCTAACTCGTTTCTTTTGTAGGATTAGGAAAATTGTTGTGCTGGCTTAGGGTTCTAAGACGGAGTAAAATGTTGACTCCCGTAGTGCTCTAGTCGAGTACTCGCATCTTGCATAAAATTGTGTGTAGAATAAATTGTTCTTTATGCTTATAGTTTTGTAATTTTTCTAATTGTGTAATAATTGTTTATTCTACTCAAAAGTGGTGAATCCGGTGTGAATCCGACGGTAGCATAGGAATGTGTGTAGACAGTTGCTAGGATTGTCTTGCTCGAGTCGGGAGGAAGAATCATCTTTCTCGGTGGCTAAGAACTTGCCCCAAGCGACTTTTGAAGCATTGGCATAAGTTAGTTCAAAGCGTGAGCATGACGTAGGCCTTCATTTTGGCCAGGTTGAGCTTTGTACACCGACCCTATCATTATCCTTGCTAGCCCTTTGTGCCTTCCCCGTCTCTTGATTCATCTCCACTTATATTTCACCAAAGCCTGCAAGCTAATCCTAGTCGCACACCCAATCCGAGCTTTAGTGTTGTATTATTTTTAATTGAGGGTGTTGATGCGGTATAAAGTTTGTGAAAGTGTGGTGTGCGTTTCCTCGGATTATTCGCTGAAAAAGTGGTGAGAAAAGAAAAATAAAGAAATTAGAAAAAGAAAAGAAAAGAAAAGAAAAATGTTTGGTTAAGAAAAGAGCCTTATTGAAAATCTTTTTAAGAGTTGTTTTGGGAGTAGGCGGTGCACACACTCACGTTTTCAGGTTCAAGTCTGGGGGTGTGGTGAACCTGTGTTCTTATTGTGGTGCTTGGATAATTTCCTTGTCGCAAGCTCTTTTGGGTTAGGTGCGGAAACCTTTATGTTTATCCTTGTAAACCCTACCGAATCCCAAGCTCCGTTTTTATCCTAAAAGTCCTACTGACTCACGTAATGAGCCATACTAGTGCCGTGGAGTGAGTGTGACCAGGTGAGCTTATGGTCACCGACATTGATGGATTTCAATGGAGGTTGTTCCGAGCACCGATCTTGAGCAATGTTCGCCTCATCGATCAGTTTACTTTCTTCCTACGCATAACCAGATGATTCGCCGTGATTCAATTTTTGAGTAGAAATAATATATAATTACGCTCTTAGATTATTACAAAGTATTTGTATAATTAAAAAAATTCTTCTATTGCATTTCTATGCTCGCGAGCATGAGACTTCGTATGGTACTCCACTTTTGCAAATGTTAAGCCAACTAATCCTTTTTCCCGGCCGCATAAGGGATGATTTTCTCGGGACGAGCAAATGGTTAAGTCTGGGGGTGTGATGAGTCCATTATTTATACGATTTTATGGACTCATCTGGGCTAGTTTTCACTCTTGTGCACGTCTTATTTGAGCTAGAATTGCTTATATTTCTCTTATAATCACTTCCGCGCTATGTGCACTATTTAGGCCCGTCTTGGTATGCTTTTGTGCTTCTTGTTGTTGGGGGTAAGCACATGGTGCTCCCTAACCTTTTATTTTGTATTTGTATTGAGCTGGAGGGGTATTCCCAGCTGTGTTGATGTTTATGCAGGTGGATGGTTCATCCTATTTTACCCAGATTTCATGTTTGCATGTATCGCACGGTCATGCGTTTTCCTTGATGCACGATCAACTGCGATCGTGCGCTCTCGTCTAAGGTGAAAAATGATGTTCTATCTTTGATGGTGCATTTTTACGCACGGGCGGTTGCCCGTGCGCGAAGGAATCGCACGATCACATGTTAAGCCTGATTTTTAGGCCATCTAGATTTGTTCGTGCATTTTTACGCACGGGCGGCTTCAACCGTGCATGAGTAAAATGTACGTGCGCTGCTGCTTCTTCTTCCAAGTCTTTCTTTTTCGTTAAAATTGCACGGTCTACGCACGGTCGTGCGTTCGACCATGCGTGACTTAATTTCTGATATTTTAGTATATAAGCCAGGAAATCTGCTGGCTTGAGATGAGATTTTCGGAAAAAGACTTGGGAGCCCGCCATTTCTGCTCTAGTCCGCCCATTTCCCCTCTCCACCACCGCTCGACCTAGGAGAAGCTACGACCACCGCTTTCTTGTGAATCTTCCGCCAAAGCTTCCTCCTTGGCCTCCTCCATCATCCACGAGCTCAAGAACGCCATCGACGGAAAGTCTCCGCTGCATTCAAGGTGTGTCTAACAAGAGTTAGCTTAAGCTAAACCGCGAAGAAGACGGGTAAAGTGGAGGAAGGTGACAACTCCTCTGGACCCCGGATGACAACTGAAGACCGAGCACGGACGAGGCTTGACAACCCTACGATTTCGACCGAGAACCTTCAACAAAGACTTCGAGCTTTGGTTTTCTCTTTCCCCTTGTGTATTGCCTCTGAGTTTTCCTTTGTATGTGTGTTATTTTGGATGATGCGCATAAACCTTTTATTTAGTTAATGTAATTTCATGTTTATGAGATTCAATATGGTTTATGTGAGTTGAGGAGCACCCCATTCCACCATCCACTCCACCACTGCGTTGTGCGCCGCACTAGCAATTGCTAGTTGCGTGTTTTGTGATGAGGTGCTTACGACCCTCACTCCTTCGATTACGAATCGTCCACCCACGAGTCTTCTCGTCCACCCGCTTATCGAAGCACGACATTGCAGCCTGCATTTCATCCCGCCAAGCGAAGCGGTGCTTTAGGCCCGCATTTTCTTTCGTTGTTGTTAATTTAGGAAACCCCAGATCAACCCCCTCTTTTATTATTAACATATTAATCTTTATAATCAATTTCCCTAACGAGAAATCATACACCCCAACTTGCAATCCTCTGAGAACGATATTCGGGGAGTCTCTCCCAACTTTTATTACTTGTACGGCCGATGCACTTGTCGTAAGCATGTCAGTGCCCTATCTATGTGTTCCAAGTTTCATTCAATTTCTATGTGTTCTAGCTAGTCTAAACATTATCTCGAGTTTTTGCTATTCGCAGTCCAACAATAGAATTGAACTTGATTGATCTTTATGATGTGAACTTCACTATTACTTGGCCAAATGCCCTAGAATTTTTGCAATAGGTTTATCATGACCAAATTAAGAAATGGTCAGAAATTCATAATTTTCTTAATTACTTTGGGCATGAATAAAAATTCTTCAAAGATAATGGACACCTCACTTTACACATGAAGTACAACTTTCAGAAGTCAAAGTGCTCCCAATATTTTTTTAAGTGGTATGTAATGGTGAATTACCATGAATGACTGAATTTCATAATTTTCCATAGCATTTATGACCACTATTTCTATATTTAAATATTTGTGTCAATTGGTCACATTACACAGTAAGTACCAAAATAACTTACTCAAAAATTCTGGAAATTTACCATAGGTTTAGAATGATCTGAAAACTTTCTAGCCAAACTTGCAGAATTTTCCAGATAATATTAACCATAAAATTTTTATTTATACATAATTGTGACAAAAGACATTTTTTGTAATTTATAGTGTGAATGGCATCTAAAAATCCTATCAAAATTTCCAGAGGTGTATTTAAACATAATGTATCATATGGCAGAAAATTGGAGTTTTCTCAGAGAATTAGGTTATGTTTATTTCATTTATACATTTATGTGACATATTCAATTATAATCAAATAACTAATAATATCAACTCAAAAATTCCCAATAAAATTTCCAGAGATAGTGATTTTAAATAATCTTGTGGCAGAAAATCAAGATTATTCTAAGTCATTTGGTTACTTTCATTTGATTAATACACTTATGTGATATTAATATTATTAACTAAATACTTAGGATTTTTCATTCCAAAAATCCTAACTTTTCTAGAGATGATACCCTCCATCACAATATGTGCATTGCCCAAATATCATGAGCATACAACAAGTCATTTGTGATAAATTCACAAAATACCCAAAGGTGATATATGCACACCACCCTTCCATACACATCCTTCATTTATATGAGTGTATATTGTTCTACAGTAGTTCAAATGGCCTCAAATTTATACATGTGACTACTTAGTGCCTAACATACAAGTCACCCAAGATTTGGGCCATTTTGAAATTATTTAACCATGTTTATTTCAATAATATTAAAAATCATATTTATCACAAAACCTTGGAAAAATATTGCCCAAAAATTCTGATTTTTGAGCAGGGAGTGTTTCTATGATATATACCTTTATGTACAAAATATTAGGCCGACCCAAGCATCTATGTGGGTTATATATACAAAATAGTGATTGGTCCTCCTTTAGGACACATCTTAGGAGAATGGCCCTACAAGGACTTGTAGGCCACCACACCTGGTGATTAAAAGCCCTATGGATAGTAGACCTCAAGGGTTACAAAAGTTGTCTTAGGAACTTTTGTCTAAAAAGGCCTCTAAGGGGTCTAATTTTGGGAAATAAAAAACTAATAGAGGTGTGATAGTTATTTACACTAATGCAATGTGGTCTGCGTTTAACGATCTGCCGTGAAATGGAGGGTCATGATTACGTCTTCCACCTCCAGCCAAGGGACCAGCTTATCCCATCCTGTGCCACTTTCCAAGCCAAATTCTCAGCCTTCCGGCCACCTCCACGGCCGGCCACCACCACCACCACCTTCGTTGAGGCGGGGGTTATCGATTGGCAACGAGACGCCGGCCGGAGATCGCCTCTCCTGCAAGCCCGAGCGAGGTGAAAAGTGTTAGTTATTGGGTGTCGACTTATCACTTAGAGGGGGGGGGGGTGAATAGGTTTTTCAAATTATTTTATTCCTCTTACGGTGTTCTTGTTTTCTGGTTAATAGATTTAGAGATTGAAAAGCACAACACAGAAAACACGCAAAGACTTATAGAGGTTCCTCAAGTCAGGGTGTCTTGAGTAGTCCTCTTTCCCTATGCGCCTACCTAGCAGTGAGCTAGGCTCGGCAAACTCTGCCAATGTCTCCGGGCCGCAATCCTTACAACTCGGACCCGCAAGTCCCTGCAGCTTAGGCCCGCAAGCCCCTTAACTACACCCGAGCCCGCAAGCTCGACACTCGGGCCCTCAAGCCCTTGCAGCCTAGGCCCGCAAGCCCCTTCATTGCACCCGAGCCCGCAAGCTCGACATATTTAGACCCGCAAGTCCTTGCAGCCTAGGCCTGCAAGCCCCTTCACTGCACCTGAGCCCGCAAGCTCGACATGTTGGACCCGCAAGTCCTCTGCCCTAGCCCTCAAGCCTCACAGATCTCAATCCCTCAAGCTTGACACTTAGATCTGAAAACAAATCTTACTGTTTTTGCCCGCAAGCCTTACAATGAAGGATATGCAATATAAATTTTTCTTTGCCCAATGGAGATTGACTTCTTGTCTTGAAGAAGATGTTTAGATGTAGGCGTTGGTAGCACAGATCTTCTTCAAACCTTCTTCTTTTGCCTGATGTTGACTGGCTTCTGGATTTGAACGATACTTAACTGTCTATGTGGCTTGACTGCAACTTGGAGAACACTATATGAGCATTTTTGTTCTCCTCTTCTTGTTCTTGATTCTTCTCCACAGCTTTGTATTGCTCGGCAGGATATTTTTTGTTCCTTCATTCTCTTCTTCTTCAGGGCATCACTGTTCCCTTTTATAAGACGGAGGAGCCGCTTAACGGTCACCTATGATGTCCTTTACTAACAAATGCCCATACCTTAAGAGTACGTGCGGATTGGACAATCAGGCAACGACATTAAATGCTGATAGCGTATCAAGCATTTTTGAATCTGTCTCGATGATGTTTCCATGGTTACGTTGACATGGACAATATCTCGACGACAGGACTTGTCGTTGTCTTGGACTTGGACAGATCTTCAGGTCTTCTTCCTTCTTCTTCAGATAGAGATATCTCGACGACACGGGACATCCCTTCTGCACTTGCACTTTAAGACGACATGAAGTTATCTAATAAATGTCGACATAATCTTCTTGATTGCTTGATATCATTGTGACCACCTTATCTTGTCGACGACATAATTAATATCATATCGACAGATCATTCTTCAACAACTGCCCGTCTTCATATGACCTTCTTTAGTCTTCTCAACGTCAATGCTTCTTTACGACGATAGCTGTCTTGTTCAGCATTATCGATGACATTCCTCTTTTACGGCGATATATGTTCTTCCTTAGCCTTATCGACATCACCGCTTCTTTACGACGATATTCATTCTGACTTAGCCCTATCAAACTTAAGGCTTCTTTCCAATGATATCGTCGACATCTTGTCTTGTGTTTTTGCTTGAGTCTTCTTCTTCATCTCGGCTTTCTGATATCATTGTGAGGTGATGTAGTGTTGATATCACAATGATATTATCATACACATGCTGTCTCGACGATAGACGATATGATCACTCTGCTTTGCTCTGCATATCATTTCAACGACATGCATACACTTGTCGACGATATGTCCAGTCTTTTTTTGATGATATTATACTTAGGCAAGTTATTGAAGTACTGGACATATTGCCTGATCTCTGCAAGCATGAACTAGACATAACATCAAATACAACTTGTACTTATCTTTGAGTTGAGCACTTCTTCAAATCAGGAACACTGTTGGGCACTGTTCCCAACAATCTCCCCCTATTTGAAGAAGTCATAACCCACTCAATGATAAAGTTCATCTTAAGCAAATAAATATATAATAATGACATTAGAGTTATGTTTGAGTGAACACAAAGTTTGATAAATATCAGTTCATTGATAATTTATAAATAGTGACAGATGTTTTAAAGTTTTCAACATTTCTACATTTGCCCCTAGTGATTCAGCTATCTATTTCTTTAGTTCCTTCATAGATGCTTCACTCTTTGCTTTCTTGACACTGGCTTTCTGCTCCTTCTCAGTTTGTCGGGTGAAGTATTCAAATGGCTTATGGTGATACTTGAGAGGTTCAGGAGTGTCTGCAGGGATTCTGTCTGCTTGCTTGTCCCTTCTGTATACTCTCCTTGCTTCTTCTTGATCTTCATACTTCGCCCATTCTTGAGGACTGTGCACATTGTACCTCTCACCTTTATTTACCTTCACCAGCTCCCATGCTTTTAATATGATGGCTCTGAACTTGGGACTCCATCTCTCATAGTTATCCTTTTTCTCCATTTCCTCCCTGTATTTTCTTTTTCTCATCTTTACCTCATCTTCTTCCAATATTTCCTTTCTTATACTCTGATCAGTAACAACATCAGGAATGTCTGCATATTGATCTTTAGCAGGGTACTCTTCAGCAGGCTCATCAAAATGGAGAGGAGGGAGATTCATTGCTTCCCTGATGGTATTTGTGGTCCAGATGGCATGCTCACCACTAGCCTTTATCATTGATCTCTCCCACTTTATGACTTCATCAGATATCCCCCTTTGGAGGTTCTCTTGAAGGACCAGTATCTTGCTTTTAAGCATGTGAATTCCTCCCTCCAAATGGTTCTTGGTCTCAAGCAGATGACTGTCTAGATCCTTATTGTGGTGATCTAGACTTTCTTCGAGATTAGTTTTGTGTTCAACCATCCATCTGTTGGCTGCTATGTAGGCCTTATCTATGTTGTTGGCGATCATTATCTGATTATCCATTGAATCAGATAGACCCTGGTGAGTAAGTGCTATCTCTTTGGCAGTATACTCTTGTAGATTCTTCACATCATTTCTCAGGCTTGCAGTTTCAGCAGATAGTTCCCTTCTTAGATCATTGATGACTGAGTTAACATGACCTTCAATTCTTAGCCTTTGCTCTTCCAGGAGCATTCTTATCTGAGGCAGTAGGGAGAACTCTACTGCCCGATTCTCTGGAGGTGAACTGGCTTGTCTTGGTTCCTCCTCTTCATTCTCATCAATCATTGGAGATGGAGGACTTCTGATGGGAGACTGGTTTGACTCATTTTCCTTTTCTATATTTGGCAGATCTATGCTAGTCCCATCAGCAGGGTTCTCTTGATTGTCTTCTTGGGAATCTTTACTTGGGACTTCTTGGATTGCTGGTTCAGAATGAACATCATCCTCAGCCCCAATGATTTTATTGATCACTTCTACCACATGAGCAGGGAGCTCACTATTCTTCTCCCCCTCAGTTTCAGCATCCTCTCATTCTGTTCCTGCTGTTACAATTGTCCTGGATTCCAGACTTGGAACAAAGGTCTGGAGGGAGACATTCTTTTTCACTATAGGCACTTCAGAGTCAGACGAGTCTGAGCTGTTGCCTGACTCACTTTCTTCATATGAGCTTTCTCCTTTCCTCTTCACATCCTCTACAGTCTTCATCTTCTAGGGAGACTTAGTCAGATCTTTCTCCCATCTCTCAAGAATCTTGATATCCATTCTTCTCATGTGATGGATTTTTACACCATACTTCTTGTTAAAACTTTCAGGGTAAGATAACAGTAGATACAATGATAGTATTCTTCCCAGATTTGGAACTTGAAAGCTTTCTTGTATCCTTTTGAAAATAATCTGACCCCAGTTGGTCTTCTTACTTAGGATTATCCATGCCATTATCTCGAACATGGGCTTGGATATCCTATCATGTGACCCTAACTTACAGAGGAGGGCTCTTCCTACGATATCCACCGTAAGCTTTCTTTGTTGATTAAAACTCTTCCTTTCCAGAGACCCATAGGTCTTGTTGGAGTGCCTGCACCATGCCAGAGCCTTGTTAAGGTCTTCCTGGGTGACTTCCTTATTTTCCTCCCCCTTGGCGCAGGTCGGCAGCTGAAGAACCCTGGCCAATCTCTTGGGATTCACCTTGACCTTCATCCCGTTGATCAAGCTTTTCACAGATGTTCCTTTTGATCCCCCTTGGCATTCGAGAAGAATTCCAACACTTCTCTCTTTAAGATTACTGTTGGCTCTGAGAGAGCGAACTCTAGGCCGACAGTGTCTAACAGCTTAATGGCGCTCTGAATCTCTTCTGGACCTTCTGAGAAACCATCCCTCACTACTTCACTTCCTTCAAAGAGAAATCCTTCCTTCTTTGGCACCATTTCTTACTTGAGCTGAGAGGATTCTAATGTTGTCGACTCATTCACTCTTCGAAAGCGTAGAGAACACGACATCTTTTTAGGGCTAATGTAGAAAGTGTTTTAACATTAAGACATCTGATCTTATTTATAGTTTCGGGATTGAAATGCGAAGTGTCATTTGACAAAGGTCTGATTAACTTAGATTGAATGGTTGCGATCGATTAATTTCAGATCTTTTAATAGTTAGATCGACACTTAGGTATCGTCATGATCCTTCATTGATGTCGAGAAATCATTTCGACGATACTAATTACTATTTCGACAATATCGTTTTGTGTTCAAAACGATATTGTTCTTGTTCACTCTTTTGTATGATCAGTGCACTGCTTTAGCAGTGCCATACATATGTGCTCCTTGAGTGACAACTTTTGCTTACTCAAGTAAAAATTACTTTTACAAAATGATAACGATGAGGTTATGTATTGAACATTAATATAGTTACCTTCACCTTAGCTTTTATATCTTCTTGAGCTAGTAGCTCCCCCTTGATGTGATGTTTCTTTTATTTTTAGCTCCCCCTTGACCAGTGCATCTTGACATGTGGTGAGGTTTTTCTTAGTCCAGAGTTATCCCTGGATCACTCATTGTCCAATAGCCTTGTTTGCTTTTGATTGGCTACATGGACTATCCTGCAAAAAAGATTTAATATCCCTTAGGAACCCAAAGTGATTTGGGTCCTAGGTTCTTGTTAGCATAGTAAGAAATTCTTCTACTCACCTCTGCCTTTCTAGGAGGGCTTTCCTTAGCACTAGGCACACTAGGGTTGTGCCAACAGTCAATGGCAAAGTGTCCCACTTTACCACAACACCAACATTCATGGATGTTGTACCTTCTTTTCTGAACAATTTTTAAGGTGGGTGGAGAATCACAATGCTTATGTTCAGTAGAGAATGCAACAACATTCTTGTTGGACATGTGTGTCACATCCCTTTGTTTGAGAATAACAAATCCCAAATTGTATTTGATCTTGCTTGTCGTGTGTTTATAGTGTGCAGGAACTATAGGTGCAATACTCCACAGGTAGAAAGCAGCTGAATTCAAAAATCTAGAAGAATGCACTACCGCCAGCGTTAGAGCTACAGCCAGGCGCTAGCTCAGGTTCCGTTCGTTGACTTTGCCTGCGTTCGACGAAAACTCCGTTCGACGAAAATTTCCGTTCAAAGAACTTGAAGCTCCGTTCGACGAAAATTTCGTTCGTCGAAATTTTCGTTCGACAAAATTTTTCGTTCGACGAACTTGAAGCTCCGTTCGACGAAAATTTCGTTCGATGAATTCCGTTCGATGAAAGTTTGTTCTGCCACGCCGCCGATGGTTTCGCAACCGCTACCGCCAGCGCTAGCGCTATCTCAAGTTCGTGCACAGCGCCACGCCGCCGACGGTTTCGCAACCGCTCCACACAAACGCTACCGCAGGTGCTAGGAGCTAACGCAGGCACTATCTTCAAGTTCTATAAAATGATGGGCTCTCTCTCGTTTTGAGTTAGTGCTTCCAGAGAGATTACTTGTGCCTAATTTCCAGAGCTGCTACTCTGCCAAAAGTTCATCTCCCACTCAAAGCCAAAGAGGATTTCTGGAGAAGGAAGCCACCACGGTGCATCCGAAGAACGATCGCTTCAACCTCGTTTATGCTACATCAATCCTTCATCCTCATCTTCAGAGATCTCATATAGGGAGTTTCATTATTGTTATATTTACTTTCATTCCATATATATGTGTAATCGTTTAGTTAATTTGTCTTATGTTGGCGACTAGGTATGGGTAGGACTTAGGGGAAATTCGCCTTGTGTTGGCGACTAGTTCTAGGTGATTAGATCTAGGGGGCTCGAGGCCATTTCCGGGGGAGGATTGGCTAGAGCGGCTTGAGGCCTTATCCGGGAAGGATAGGCTAAAGCCAACCGGTTTGTGGGGATACAAGTCGGTATAGAAAAGGAAAAATTGTATTACTTTATACGCCTTCGATTTCAAGCGATATTGAAATCAATTTATGTAAACACATTTTCTATATAATATAATCATGTCTCTTTTTGTGTTTACTTGAGTTCTATCATTTTGGCATAATTCATAGAATTGCAAATTACAATTGTTTCCTCCTTTAAGTTAAATTGTATAAAATTATAAAGAAGATTTTTTATTCCCTTATTCACCCCCCCCCCTCTAAGGGCGCCGTAAGATCCAACAAGTGGTATCAAAGCTAGGTTATTCTAAACGGTTTAAAAACTAAGAATAATGACGTCTTATGATCTCGCTTTTTCCGTGGGTCAGAGAATTAGTAGACCTCCACTCTTTACCTGGTCAGATTATAATTATTGGAAAAATAGGATGCGTTGTTTTCTTATGACCCTAGATATGGTCGAAGAGGAATACTCTCCTCCTACATGTGTAGTTGGAGAGATAACTTTAGAGAAACCAAAAGATAAATGGGATGATAGAGATAAGGTAAAATGCAAAAACAACGCCAAGGCCATGAATGCTTTATTTTGTGCGTTAGATAGAAATGAATTTAATAGAATTTCTGCATGTACTACTTCTTATGAAATTTGGAATCATTTGGAAGTTACTCATGAAGGTACATCGCAAGTTAAAGATTCAAAGCTTTTCCAACTTGAGTCGGAATATGAAAAATTCCGGATGGATGAAAGTGAAGATGTTGATGCCATGTACACTCGCTTCACAAAGACCGTCAATGCCTCCAAAGCACTTGGAAAGACCTTCTCCAACGGCGACTTGGTCCGAAAAATCCTTCGTTCCCTTCCACCAAAATTCAACCCGAAGGTGACGACCATTTCAGAATCGCACAATCTAAGGACGCTCCAAGTTGAGAGCCTCATTGGGAATCTCAAAACCCATGAGGTAGAACTCAAAATCCAACATGATGAATACAATAAGGAGCCAAAGAAGAAGGCGTTGGCATTAAAATCAAAGAAGGAGTGCCAAGAGGATGAGGGAGAAGATGAAGAAAGCCTTTTGGTGAAGAACTTCCGAAAGTTCATGCGAAATCCGGAAAGGAGAAACACTTTCTGGAAATTTATCCAAAAGGATGGAAGATGGAAAGGGTCTTCCTCAAAGAAGGAAAAGGAGAGCGATGATGAAGAAGAAAGACCTCCACCGGAATGCTTTCATTGTAGGAAGACCGGGCACATTCGGAGCCAGTGCCCAAAGTTCTTGAAGGAGAAGAAAGAAAAGCGGCACAAAGGGAAGGAGAAGAAGAAAGTGCTAAAATCTAGAACATGGGATGACTCCTCCTCCTCCTCCGAAGAATCAAGCGGGTCTTCATCAAGCAAAGATGAGGAAGCTAACATGTGCCTCATGGGACATGGAAACGACGGCGATGACACTGGTGTTCTTAGCGACACTGAGGTAACTCCTCCGACTTATGATGAACTCTATAATGAATTCCTTGAAACTTGCAAAGCTTTTAATAAAAATGTGAAAGATAATATTTTATTGAATCGTGAAAATGAATCTCTTATTAAAGAAAATCAAAAGCTTTCCAAAAAGGTAATTGCTTTAGAAAAGAGAAAGGTTTCTTGCCAAGAGTGTGATCACTCCACAAAATTGGCAAAAGATATTGAAGAGTCACTTTCTAAAGGCCTCTCTCATGCCAAAACTCTTACAAAAGAGAAGGGGGAATTAGAAAGGAAATTAGAAGCCTCTCTTTTGCAAATCAAAAATAACAAAAAAGGTTTTGAAAATAAGTGTGTCATGCTTGTGAAAGAAAATTCTTCACTTAAAGCACAAGTTCATGATCTCACCATGACCATTAAAAAATTTGAAATAGGCCAAAAATAACTGGAAATGATTTTAGGATACCAGTGCCATGGTTCTGGAAAACTTGGGCTCAGATATTGAGGAGAGGAATACCGCCCGTCGCTATCCACTAACGCCGGCGCTAGCACCTCATACCAGAAACCTGAATTTTCTTTTTCAAAATGCTTTCCTTCTGTAAATCTAATTTATTCCAGCAAGAAAATTTTCTAGAAAAGGGTCTCAACCTCCTTTATTTCGTGTGCAAACTGTTATAAGTTGGGTCACACAACTAGTTCTTGCAGGAAAATAAAACAAAACACTTTAAAGAAAATCTGGGTACCTAAGGCTTCCACTTATTCTATGGGAGGTTCCACTTGGGTATCCGGATCTTTACTCTCATCTTCTTTTTAGATGTGCAGGCAGGCTAAGGACAATGAAGACGTGTGGTACTTGGATTCAGGATGCTCCAAGCACATGACGGGCAATAAAGCTAAGTTTCTTAGCCTAGAAAAGAAGAAGGGAGGGATCGTGACGTTTGGCGATAACGGAAAAGGAAGGATCATGGGAATTGGTACAGTTGGTAACAAATCCTTTACTATATCTAATGTTCTTTATGTGAAAGGATTAAACACAATTTAATTTCTATTAGTCAATTATGTGATAAAGGATTAGATGTGTTATTTGAATCTTCCACTAACTTATGCAAAATATCTAATCCTACTACAAAAGATATTTTACTAACTGCACCAAGAATACATAATGTTTATATAATTTCTTTTCATGATCTTTCTAAATCATCTATAAAATGCTTTATCATTAAAAATGATGAATTAGAACTTTGGCATAGAAGACTAGGACATGCTAGCACAAAGCTCATTGTAAAACTTGCCAAAAGTAATTTAATTAGAGGATTGCCTAGATTAAATGGAACTTTACCTTCACTTTGTTCACCATGTCAAAAAGGTAAATTTTCTAGATCCTATTTCAAAAGTAAAAATTCTATTTCTACTACAAGACCCCTGCAAATAATTCATATGGATCTTTTTGGTCCCATTAGAACTCCAAGTCTTGGTGGTAGATTATATACATATGTCTTAATAGATGATTTCTCAAGATATTGTTGGACATTATTTCTTTCTTCCAAATCCGATGGGTTTTGTGAATTTGCAAAATTATGTACTCGTATTCAAAATGAAAGTGATTTGAAAATTAAATGCATTCGCTCGGATCATGGA
The DNA here is from genome assembly GCA_033032865.1 of Dactylorhiza incarnata. Lineage (NCBI taxonomy): Eukaryota > Viridiplantae > Streptophyta > Magnoliopsida > Asparagales > Orchidaceae > Dactylorhiza > Dactylorhiza incarnata. Next base: position 277,137 of record JAWHQI010000508.1, on the reverse strand, counting down.
GGAGAATTTGAAAATGAAAAATTTACATCCTTTTGTGATATGTTAGGCATTAAACATGAGTTCTCTCCACCACGCACACCACAACAAAATGGTGTTGTAGAAAGAAAGAATAGGACACTTCAAGAACTAGCACGCACTATGTTATGTGAATTTAAATTACCTAAGTCCTTTTGGGCCGAAGCTGTAAATACATCATGTTATGTTATGAATAGAATCATGCTTCGCCCATCTCTTAATGTCACACCATATGAACTCTATTTTCAAAAGAAACCTAATGTATTTTATTTCAAAGTCTTTGGTTGTAAATGTTTTATTTTGAATACAAAAGATAACTTGGGAAAGTTTAATGAAAAATGTGATGAAGGAACTTTTCTTGGGTACTCTTCAACTAGTAAAGCTTATAGAATTTTTAATAAAAGAACTAGTAGAGTTGAAGAGTCAATAAATGTAAAATTTGATGAGTTTGTTCCTTGTGTAGAAAAACTTTCCGCAGGCAATGAGGATGATCTCTTACAACCTTTGGAGCATGGTGATGAGGAACCTTCCAAAGAAGAAGAAGAGGAGGCCAAGGTAGATGAATATGTACCTCCAAGTACCTTAAAATTCACAAAGGATCATCCACAGAAATTGATAATTGGTGAACCATCAATTGGGGTAAGAACTCGCTCTGCTCTTCATGAATCATTTTCAAATATTTGTTTTGTTTCCGAAATAGAACCAAAAAACATTTCTACTGCTTTAAATGATGAATTTTGGTTTTTGGCCATGAATGAAGAGTTAGAACAATTTGAGCGACATAATGTTTGGAAATTAGTTGAAAGACCATCTAATCACCCGATTGTAGGTGTAAAATGGATTTTTAAAAATAAATTAGATGGTGAGTCAAGAATCTCTAGAAATAAAGCACGATTAGTAGCACAAGGATATTCTCAAATTGAGGGGATAGATTTTGATGAATCTTTTGCACCCGTTGCTAGATTAGAGTCTATAAGAATTTTTCTAGCATTTGCAAGCTTTAAAAGAATAAAACTATTTCAAATGGACGTGAAAAGTGTTTTTCTAAACGGGTTTGTAAAAGAAGAAGTTTATGTTGAACAACCCCCCCGGTTTTATTAGTGAAAAATTTCCAAATCATGTTTATAAACTAGAGAAAGTGCTTTATGGTTTAAAACAAGCGCCCCGTGCATGGTATGAAAGACTTACATCATTTTTATTAAAGCACGGTTATATTATGGGAAGTGCGGATAATACTCTCTTCATTAAGCACAACAATGATGATATAATTATTTTACAAATATATGTTGATGATATTATTTTTGGATCTACTAATGAAGAGATGTGTAAAGAAGTTATTTTAGTGATGAAAAATGAATTTGAAATGAGTCTTGTAGGAGAACTTTCTTATTTCCTTGGTTTTCAAATATCACAAAGAATTGATGGTATCTTTGTATGTCAAACTAAATATGTCCATGATTTGCTTAAACGTTTTGGATTTGAAAACCTTAAACATGCTTCTACACCAATGAGTGCATCACTAAAATTAGGAAAAGATGAATCAGGAATTTCTATAGATCAAACTTTATATAGAGGTATAATAGGATCTCTACTTTATCTAAGTGCAACTAGACCCGATATTATGTTTGTCGTATGCTTATGTGCTCGATTTCAAGCCAATCCAAAAGAATCTCATTTAAAAGTGGTAAAATGAATTTTTAGATATCTTATTGGGTCATCTAGATTAGGATTATGGTACCTGCATAATAATTCATTTACACTTCACGGCTACTCCGATTCAGACTATGCCGGTTGTTCACTTGATAGAAAAAGCACTAGTGGTACTTGTCATTTTCTAGGACCTTCATTAGTTGCATGGTCTAGTAGGAAACAAAATTCGGTTGCTCTCTCCACCACGGAGGACGAATACATTGCATTAGGGAGTTGTTGTGCACAAGCTCTATGGATGAGCCAAACTTTAGAGGACTTTGGTTTTCATCTAAAACTTATTGAATTAAAATGTGACAACAAAAGTGCCATTGATCTCACAAATAATCCGGTACACCATTCTAGATCCAAACATATAGATGTGCGTCATCATTTCATAAGGGATCACATTAAAAAGGAAAATGTAAGGATTAGTTTCATTGGCACGGACTCTCAACTTGCTGATATATTTACTAAACCTCTTCCCGATACAAGGTTTCAAATGTTAAGGTTGGAATTAGGAGTCTTAGACATCTTAGGATGAATAACTTATAAAACACCAATGTTTTATGCAATTTGAGCAATCAAGACATCTCTGAAAATTACAAAACTTCTGCATAAGACTACTCTTAAGACCCCTAATCAATATCAAAAGTCAGATTTTTAAAATTCTTAAAAAATCGTGCACTGTTTCCAGCGCTAACGATAGCGCCAGCGCTAGCGTGGGAGTCTGAATTTCTGGTTTTTTTAATTTCTAAAAATCTATAAAAATTATTTTAGTTCATATGTACTACTTAGTTTTTGTGTTTCTGACTTTTGTTATTTTGTTTTTATCCATATTATGAAAAATCAACTACAAAACTTCAAAATTCAAAAATACAAAAATATGTTTTTGTGGTTTTCTGTCTTTTCTCTTTCATTAAAACTTTTCAAAACAAAAAAAACTGTATGATCTTTATTGCTAATATCAAGCATGAATGAATTTCGTTACTTAGAATTATTTATAATGTTAAAATTTATTCCTTCAAATTACTATGAACATTGTTTTGTTTATCATGCTTTGATATATGTATTTAAAGTGCATCAATTGTATTGAAAAATATGTGTAAAACCAAGCTTAGCATGCCTCTAAGTATGAGTAAATGTTTTATGATTTATAATGATACATTTCACTCACTTATTTTGATAATCAACATGTGTGTTTAAATCTAATATGCTTGCTTGTGTATTGTATTTGTACAATGAATTAAAACTTGCATAAGTTTATTGCCTACACTACATTTGAATTGCACTTATGAAATTTGAAAGTGATTAAGTTTAAAAATTGGGTTTGCAAAACAAGTGTATTTGGAGAATGTTGTCTCACAAATATGAACACAAAAATTATATATGTAGACAAATATAACTCCACCAAGCACTACTCGAACCTCCTGATAAGTCTTCATAAGCATTGTGAGGTTGAGCACCTTGGAAAGAATAGTAAAGTGTCTTGTGCAAACCTTGGTCATTACACCACTTTGTTCAAAATTATGTGCATTAAAAGTGTGTGAAAGTAATTTACTTGTGTTTTATTGTGCACTTTACTTTACATATGTCTTGTATTTTGATTTAAATCAATTGTTAACCAAAATACACTTATGTGCACATCATTATCTTTCATAACACTTCTTCTCATGAGTATTGGATTCTAATGCTTTATCTATACTACTCTTTATATAAGAAATGCACTAGATAACCTAGCATGATCTCTACAATGTTTTGGTATCTCTTGAACTTCAAATTAAATAACATTGTAGTATAATCTCTCTTTGATATGTTCAGTTCATGCTTGGTATCTTTGTGACAAACTTTGAGATTTCAAAAAGGTTAAAACATCTTTCAATTTTGAACTAAAACTCATATTTTTACTTATGGTTTTCATGCTTACAACAAAATGTTTCTTATAATCTTCCGCTTGCTTACAACTCTTATCTTTTTATTTGAAATCTCTTATATATATACTATGCTTAAACTCTTTATCATTTCATATATTACAAAAGCTCGATCATGATTTATAACTAGCCTAAAGAATGCCTCCTTACTACCCTCACCCTACCTTTTTTTTTTGATAATACCAAGAGGGGGAGATTAATTGAAGAAATATATATAGGAGAAATATAGAAGATTAAGGGGGAGTAAAACATAACATAAATTGCATTTATGTAGGGGGAGCATTAAGATAGGGGGAGTATGCATATCATCATGCTTATCATTTACTATAGTTGCACTATCATCTTGCTTATCCTATACTATAAACACTATTGTTGATTTCTTGCTAAGTGGATTTGTTATTATCAAAAGGGGGAGATTGTTGGACATGTGTGTCACATCCCTTTGTTTGAGAATAACAAATCCCAAATTGTATTTGATCTTGCTTGTTGTGTGTTTATAGTGTGCAGGAACTATAAGTGCAATACTCCACAGGTAGAAAGCAGCTGAATTAAAAAATCTGGAAGAATGCACTACCGCTAGCGTTAGAGTTACCGCCAGGCGCTAGCTCAGGTTCTGTTCGTTGACTTTGCCTGCGTTCGACGAAAACTTCATTCAACGAAAATTTCCGTTCGACAAACTTGAAGCTCCGTTCGACGAAAATTTCGTTCATCAAAAATTTCAGTCGACAAAAAATTTCGTTCGACGAACTTGAAGCTCCGTTCAACGGAAATTTTGTTCGACGAATTTCGTTCGACGAAAGTTTGTTCTGCCACGCCGCCGACAGTTTCGCAACCGCTACCGCCAGCACTAGTGCTACCACCTGGCGCTATCTCAAGTTCGTGCACAGCGCCACGCCGCCGACGGTTTTGTAACCGCTCCACACAAACGCTACCGCAGGCGCTAGGAGCTAAGGCAGGCGCTATCTTCAAGTTCTATAAAATGATGGGCTCTCTCTCGTTTTGAGTTAGTGCTTCCAGAGAGATTACTTGTGCCTAATTTCCAGAGCTGCTACTCTGCCGAAAGTTCATCTCCCACTCAAAGCCAAAGAGGATTTCTGGAGAAGGAAGCCACCACGGTGCATCCGAAGAACGATCGCTTCAACCTCGTTTATGCTACAACGATCCTTCATCCTCATTCTCAGAGATCTCATATAGGGAGTTTCATTATTGTTATATTTACTTTCATTCCATATATTTGTGTAATCGTTTAGTTAATTCGCCTTGTGTTGGCGACTAGGTCTGGGTAGGACTTAGTGGGAAATTGGCCTTGTGTTGGCGACTAGTTCAATGTGATTAGATCTAGGGGGCTCGAGGCCATATCCGGGGAAGGATTGGCTAGAGCGGCTTGAGGCCTTATCCGGGAAGGATAGGCTAAAGCCAACCGGTTTGTGGGGATACAAGTCGGTATAGAAAAGGAAAAATTGTATTACTTTATACGCCTTCGATTTCAAGCGATATTGAAATCAATTTATGCAAACACATTTTCTATATAATATAATCATGTCTCTTTTTGTGTTTACTTGATTTCTATCATTTTGGCATAATTCATAGAATTGCAAATTACAATTGTTTCCTCCTTTAAGTTAAATTGTATAAAATTATAAAGAAGATTTTTTATTCCCTTATTCACCCCCCTCTAAGGGCGCCATAAGATCCAACAATTCTTCCTATCTCTCTTAGTTAAGGACTGACTAGCTGCTCTCGTATAGTTATTTCTTCTTGACTTTATCTGTTTGTCAGCAACAGATGTCAGCTTGGTAGCTGACATGGTGTTAATGGCATCAGATATGATCAAGTGAGAGTTGAATATACTGGTGTTACCAGCCTGCTTCTTATCTGGAAGAGATTGGGAAGGTGTTGCTCATTTACCCTTGATAGTGGGGGCTGAAGCACCAAATACAAATGGTCCATGATGGGCCATTTGGATTTCCTCACGGGGAGCCTTCAATGCACTCATCCTCATGCCCTTTCTCCTCCCATAGTTAGGATCATCTCCCAGGCTATTGGATCTTCCATTCATCCAGTGACCATGGACAATGTCCTGGTCATACTTGTTAGAGGGAAGCACTACCTTCTGAAAGGTGGTATAAGGCTCTGCTTTAGTTTTGCCCCCTTTTCCATTCCCAGCATCTACTGCCCCTTCATTGAAACCCAATCCCCTCCTATTTCCATAGGAAGTGAAGGTGTCAATGATGGGCAGTATGGTTTTGGGCTTAGAGAATTGAGCCATTGTGCTTCTTTCCTTAAGAAGATCATTCTCAAGTTTCCTATTGAGTTCTTCCCTTTGCTTTCTTCCATCATGAAGATTGCATACGATCTTCTTGAGCTCACAGAAATTGGTGCCCTCATTGTGGGACATACCCATTTCCTTATTCATCTCAGCCTTAATGGATTTGAGTGATTCTAGCTCCTTAGCTTGCTTCCTAACAAGCTTCTTGCTCTTTCTCAGAGCAGCCAAGAGATCACCAAACTATTCTATTAGATCAGCATGGTTCTTATTATTGCATGATGAGCAATCTTCTGCATCATTTTTAGAAGATGAGCAATCATCTGATGCACTCTTGGTCTTCTTAATTGAAGAAGGTAGTAAAGGCGTGTGAGTGATGCATACCTGATCATAATGTGATTTATCATGATTTTATTCCTCTGATAGAGCCATCAACCCATAGACCTTCCCCTCCTTAGGGTCACAGTCTGTGAGAGTCAAGGGTGCTCTTATTCTTCTTCTGACCATAGTGCATTCTTCATCTTCAGATTCACTGTCTGAGATAGTCAAGGGTGCTCTGATCCCTATGACCCTAATCCCTACACTTCTTTCTTCTTCAATATGAGAAGAGATCTAGCTGCTTTCACTTAAGGATCTAAACTTCCTGATGTCAGATCTTTTGACTTTCTCCAAAGAGTTAGGATATGATAATCAGTTGATTTGATACACCCAAGAGCATATCTGTTCAAGCTGTTAAGCTTTTCTTTGAACAACCTTGCTTTGATACCACTTGTTAGTTATTGGGTGACGACTTATCATTTAGAGGGGGGGGGGGGTGAATAGGTTTTTCAAATTGTTTTATTCCCCTTCTGGTGTTCTTGTTTTCTGGTTAATAGATTTAGAGATTGAAAAGCACAACACTGAAAACACGCAAAGACTTATAGAGGTTCCTCAAGATAGGGTGTCTTGAGTAGTCCTCTTTCCCTCTGTGCCTACCTAGCAGTGTGCTAGGCTCGAAAAACTCCGCCAATATCTCCGGCCCGCAAGCCTTATAACTCGGACCCGCAAGTCCCTGCAGTCTAGGCCCGCAAGCCCCTTCACTGCACTCGAGCCCGCAAGCTCAACACTCGGGCCCTCAAGCCCTTGCAGCCTAGGCCCGCAAGCCCCTTCACTGCACCCAAGCCCGCAAGCTTGACATGTTTGGACCCGCAAGTCCTTGCAGCCTAGGCCCGCAAGACCCTTCACTGCACCCGAGCCCGCAAGATCGGCATGTTGGACCCGCAAGTCCTCATCCCTAGCCCTCAAACCTCACAGATCTCAAGCCCTCAAGCTTGCCACTTAGATCTAAAAACAATAGTTTTGGCTCGCAAGCCATACAATGAAGGATATGCAATATAAATTTTTATTTGCCTGATGGAGATCGGCTTCTTGTCTTGAAGAAGATGCTTTAGATGTAGGTGTTGGTAGCACAGATCTTATTCAAACCTTCTTCTTTTGCCTGATGTTGTCTGGCTCATTGATTTGAACGATACTTAACAGTCAATGTGGCTTGACTGCAACTTGGAGAACACTAGATGAGCGTTTTTTTTTCTCCTCTTCTTGTTCTTGATTCTTCTCCACAGCTTTGTATTGCTCGGCGGGATATTTTTCTTTCCTTCATTCTCTTCTTCTTTAGGGCATCGATGTTCCCTTTTATAGGACGGAGGAGCCGCTTAACGGTCACATATGATGTCCTTTACTGACAAATGCCCATACCTTAAGAGCACGCACTGATTGGACAATCAGGCGACAACATTAAATGCTAACAGCGCGTTAGGCATTTTTGAATCTGTCTCGAAGATGTTTCCATGGTTACGACGACATGGACAATATCTCGACGACAGGACTTGTCGTTGTCTTGGACTTGGACAGATCTTCAAGTCTTCTTCCTTCTTCTTCAGATAGAGATATCTCGACGACACGGGACATCCATTCTGCACTTGCACTTTAAGACGACATGAAGTCATCTAACTGATGTCGACGTAATCTTCTTGATTGATTGATATCGTTGTGAACACCCTTATCTTATCAATGACATAATTGATATCATGTCGACAGATCATTCTTCAGCAACTGCCCGTCTTCATATGACCTTCTTTAGTCTTCTCGACATCAAGGCTTCTTTACGACAATACCTGTCTTGTTCAGCCTTATCGACGACATGCCTCTTTTACGACAATATATGTTCTTCCTTAGCCTTATCGACGTCACCGCTTCTTTATGATGATATTCATTCTGAGTTAGCCCTATCGACGTCGAGGCTTCTTTCCAACGATATCGTCGACATCTTGTCTTGTGTTTGTGCTTGAGTCTTCTTCTCATCTCGGCTTTCTGATATCGTTGTGAGGTGATGTAGTGTTGATATCATAATGATATTATCATACGCATGCCGTCTCGATGATAGCCGATATGATCACTCTGCTTTGCTCTGCATATCATTTCAACGACATGCATACACTTGTCGATGATATGTCCAGTCTTTTTTTGATGATATTGTACTTAGGCAAGTTATTAAAGTACTGGACATATTGCCTGATCTCTGCAAGCATGAACTAGACATAACATCAAATACAACTTGTACTTATCTTTGAGCTGAGCACTTCTTCAAATCAGGAACACTGCTGGGCATTGTTCCCAACAAAAAGCTTGGAAATTTCTCTCCTTTCTCACATGGATCGCAGCTCAATTGAGCCAGATTTGTTTGCTTAATGAGCTAGACAACTAGCATAGAGGGAGAGGAGGAGAAATGTACCTCAATTGTGGCTCGACAGTGGGTGTTATGACGGGTGGCCATGGATTTCTCCGTCTCCGGCGAGCTTGCTTGATCTTTCGATTCTCCACCTATGGCCTTGTTCTCAGTGTCTGGCTCGACTCCTAAGGGCCCTTTGAAGATGATGGAAGGGTCAAATATAGAGTGTGATGGTTGTATAGAGAGGATGGGAAGTAGGGTGTTTCAGCCATGGGTTGTACAACCTACCCTTTGCTGCTGAGTGGCTTCCGTGCCCTGAAAAGACTGTTCATGGCCTGGGGGGGGGGGGGGGGGGGGGGCGGTTATAGGCTTGGGCAAAGAGGTAAGGGGCCATAGAAGATCCATTACTTAAAAATGCTTTTCTCCCTTTAGCTCTTTGGGGAAAATGGCAATTTTGCCCCCATGCTCACCTTCTCTCACCAAATTCAGATGTGAGGTACCAATAGGTGTGTGGCATGTTGGTTAGGCATGGGGTGGGGCCTTGGTCCACTTGGATTTCATTTGATCTTTTGATTTCTTCCTTTAAGCCTTATGTTGACCATGATTGACTTTTAGGTTGACTTGGTCAAATTGGTGGGTTGGTTAGCCCCGCTTGATGGTCATGAGTCATAGGACCTTACCCAAAATCTATTGGACCATGGCGTGGATCCAATTGAGTTAATTGATCCATATGGTGTGAGTTTGACCCAAATTAGCCTAAGTTTGACTTTTGTCAAATTAGGTGGATTGGTTGACCACTTGATGGGGCTTTTGGGTCCAATGGATCCTTAATGGGTTTATAAGGTTAGAGGTGAAGTCAATTTGGCCAATTGGAGGTCAATTGATCCTTGATTGGGTTGATTTGGGTTATGTTGACTATGAGTTGACTTTGGTCAATTCTTTGAAATTGAGTGGAACCAATTAGTGATTATTGACCTAATGACCTCCCTTAGTGTTTAAGAGGACCTAGGTGAAGTCCACTTGATGTATTGGTGGTCAATTGAGTCTAATTGTGTTTAGTAGGGCTATGTTTACCTAAGTTTGACTTTGGTCATTTAACCTATTTGGTTGACCAATTATTGGGGCCCTTGGTCAAGTGTGTCTCTATTAGGGTTAGGAACATAGTGGTGAGGCCAATTATTACTTGTGAGTTCAATTTGACTAATTTGATCAAAGTTGTCTTATGCTCACTTGTGAGCACTATGTGAGTTCACCCAAACTTGGTGAACACTAAGGTCATCTCTTTGCTTCCACTCACCCTCCTCTCCTCATGTTATGCCCTAACACCATCATGGAATCTAGTAGGACTGGGGATGTTACAACATGACAAGCTATCGTTTTGACAAATAGGCAGATATTGTGATGGCTACGATGACTTTACATAATTTCATTCGCCGCCACCCTTCGTGGGTGGATATTGACTTCAGTGAGTGTCAGCATGTGGGTGGGGATGGTGGGGTAGGCTCACAGGGAAGGCAAGAAACATGCTTTGATACTGCAGGTGGTGTGAACAAGATAATCACGCTTCATGATGTTATAGCGGATCAGTTGTTCGAAAGTATATCGTAAAACTAGATTGCGAAGAGAGGTAGTTGGAAAACTATCTTTTTCATGACACTTTTTAGTCGTATTATTGAAAAAAATGTTTTCTTTCAAATATTATGTGGCTGGTAATTATTGTATGGGAAAAAAATTTCACCCAAACTCCATTTTGTTTCCAAACAACTTTTTCAAAACTCTGTTTTACAAACTCCATTTAACCCAAACAGTTTCTTATCAAAACTGTGTTTTATAGATTCAACACTTTTCCTATCAGTAGCTTTCCAACAGCAACAACCCAACCAAAAAGAGCCTTAATGTTGAGGTGGAGAAAGAAGAACATGAGGAGTACATGTCGCCTAGTGTGCTAAAGTTTACAAAAGATCATCCACGAGAGCTTAACTTTAGAGAACCTAAGAATGTTGTCACCTTTGCATCATCCTTGCATGAATCTTTCTGAAACCTTTGATTCATTTATGAAATTGAACCTAAGAATGTTGTAACCGCTTTAAATGATGAATGTTGTTTTTTGGCTAAGAATGACGAACTCAATCAATTTGAAAAAATAAGGTTTAGAAATTATTTGAGAGACCATCTAATCATCCAGTAGTAGGAGTAAAATGGATTTTTTTTAAAGTTAGATGGTGAATCTAGAATAACTAGGAATAAATCTAGACTAATGGGACAAGGTAATTCTCAAATTAAGGGAGTAGATTTTGAAGAAACATTTGCACCAATTGCTCGCTTAGAATCTATTTGAATCTGTCTTGCATTTGCAAGTTTTAAACAATTTAAATTATTTCAAATGGATTTAAAGAGTTCCCTTTTAAACGAGATAATTAAAGAAGAAGTTTATGTTGAACAACTCCAAAGTTTCATAAATGATAAATTTCCAAAGTATGCCTATAAACTAGAAAAAAATACTTTATGGATTGAAACAAGTGCCATATGCTTGATATGATAGATTGACTTCATTTTTGTTAAAGCATGAATATATTATGGATAGTGCAGACACCACACTCTTTATTAAGCATGTAAATGATGATTTGATTATATTGCAAATTTATGTAAATGATATTATATTTGGAGCCACTAATGAAGAGTAATGTAATGAAGTTGTAAAAGTGATGCAAAATTAATTTGAAATGAGCTTAGTAGAATAACTCACTTATTTTCTTGGATTTCAAATCATTCAATGTCATGATGGAATCTTTATTTCTCAAAGTAAATACGTTCACGATATGCTCAAAGGATTTGGATTTGAAGCCCTTAAGCAAGCTAACACACCAATGAGTGCATCATTAAGACTAGGAAAAGATGAAGCCGAAATTTCAATTCATCAAACTTTATATCGAGGAATGGTTGGATCATTATGTGCTTTGAAATGAGATATTATGTTTGTTGTATGCTTATGTGCTCACTTTCAAACAAATCCAAGAGAATCTCATTTAAAAGAGGTGAAATGAATTCTTAGATATCTAGTAGGCACATCTAGGTTAGGACTATGGTATCTTCATAATGATTCATTGACTTTGCATGTTTTTATAATTTTGATTATGCGAGATGTTCTTTAGATCATAAAAGCACTAGTGACGCACGTCATTTCTTAGGGCCTTCACTTGTATCATGGTAAAGTAGAAAACATAATTCTGTTGGCCTCTCCACCATCGAGGCCGAGTATATCACACTAGATAACTATTGCGCACAAGCGTTATGGATGACTCAAACATTATAGGATTTTGGAATTCATCTTAATAACGCAGAACTGAAGTGTGATAACAAAAGCGTTATCGATCTAACCAACAATTTGGTTCACCACTCTAGATCGAAACACATTGATGATTGGTACCACTTCATTCGTGATCATATACAAAAGGAACATGTTAGAGTAATCTTTATTGGAACAAAATCACAACTTGCGGACATATTCACAAAACCACTCCCCGAGTTAGGGGTTTTGGACATCTTAAGCTAAAATTTTGAAATCTGCAACTTTTTGATTATTTCTCTAATCTCTTTGTTGTAGTCAGTGACCCTTATAGTGGAGAGCCATAATCAAGAAAAATTAGAACTGAAAAATGTCGAAAAACATGATTTTTAATCAAAAAATCAAAACTTTGTTTGATACCACCCATCAGTAACTATTACCACTAGCGGTAGCTCTGATTTTCATTTTAATGCTTTATTTTCTGCATATTCACAAAACCACCCGTAGACCAAATTGTCCTCAAGCATGATTCATGACCTAAAATGGAGCTACATGGTCCTCCTAGCTAGTATACATTCAGATATAGTTACGGAAGTTGTACAAATGATAAGTTACAAATATCTGCCTTCTTTACTTGAATATGATTATGTTTGGTCCTAATACTCAACTTCTTAATATTTAGAGGATCCATCAATTTGTACATGAAATGTCAATTAGCATTGCCCAGAGGGTCTAATAAAATTTACTGAGTTTAGTTATGATCCAAAATAATATTCAACAAAGATTCATAATTTTCTCCCTAATTAAATTCCAGAAAATTACATAAATATCCAAGGGTACTATTTATAATATTGTGAAGGATCTACTATATTTATTCATCCAAATGCTGTAAATAAATTTTCCATGTATTTGTATAACTATAAAATGGACATCAACATGGATTGGCATTTTTCTAACAATATTTTATTAACAATATTAAATAATTCATATAAGCCCATTACTTTAACTTTATGAAGGCGCTACTGTAAATCATCATGAAATAATTACAACAAAATTATCAGGGCATTATGGAGATATAAGAAGTCTTCTGGCTAAGGCTCATAAAATTCCAGTTCCATTTGACTAGCAATAATAATTTCTCAAGGAAAATGATAAAATTCCACTTTATGAAGGAACTATTGTGAATCCTCAGAAAATAAATGTAAATAAATTATCCAGGCACTATTATGATCCAAGAAGTCTACTGACCAAGTTTCATGGTTTCTAATTTCATTTAACTAGCAACATCAATTATTCTAGGAAGACAATCAAATTCCACTTTATGAAGTAACCATAGTAAATACTCATAAATTAAATATAATAAAATTGTAAGAGTCTACTAGTGATCTCAAAAGTCTAACTACCCAATTTTATAATTTTGCAGATCAATTAGACCATCATTTATAGTTAATTAAAGAAGAAATTAAAATTCCGCTTTGTGAAGAAACCACAGTAAATACTCATCAATTAAATATAATAAAATTCCCATGGACTACTAATTATCTCAAATGTCTAACTTCCCAGTTTCATACAATTCAAAATTCATTTGCTCATACAGAAGTGTGATAGAATAATTGGGAGTATTTCAATTAATTACTAATTAGTGGGTTATTATATCTCTAAAAATTCCCATAAAATCTACATGGTGTAATTACACCCTCCAAAGGTGAATCTCAGAGTTTTATAGCATTTCAGAAAGTTTTGACACTAAATAACTCAATTGAGCTCAATGTGACAACTTCACATAAACCCTAATTTCCTAGGGAGTTCAACCCCAATGTTCATGATTTTTCATGAGATGTGAGATTTCATGATATCAAGTGAAAGTTTTGTATTTCATAAAAATTGACCAAGGGAATACCTATCTAATCACAAAACATCAAGTGTGTATAACCCTTATTGAATTTTCCATGGCACCTTGGTCTTGCATGTGAGTTTCCCTCACATGCATGAGTCCTAATGGACTGAAATTTTTACCAAGCCCTTATTATCACAAGTCCAAGCCCCACAACAAATTTGTGGTGATTTGAAACCATTAGCACTCTTAATCATCTTCTGCATTCTATTTAAATATTTCCAAAAACTTTAGGAAAATAATTTCTAAAAATCCCCAATTTTTGGCAGGGTGTGTGTAGGGGCATGACTCATGCATGCCCCGAATTTCAGTTCATTTGGTGCTATATAACTCCATAAGCAAATTTCCAAATCTTTAGGTTAGCTAATGTACACATCCCACAAGAAATTACATCCTGTGAGCTACATGCTCCAAAATGAGCAAACTAATTTTCTAAAAATAGTAGAGGCCAAGAGTTACATCTTTCATGTTTAACACCTTTTCTGACTCAGCTCTCATATTTTCTTATAATTATTTTAACCACAACAATTTCAAAGTGCAATGGGTTAATAATGGATTTAATTAAATCTAGAAATATAATTAAATGAGCGGTCGAGCTTTCGTCTCTTCCGACCAACCAACGACCATGAATTCATTTTCCTGGGCTAACTTTAGCTCTGTTTTCCGGCGAGCTCCGACCATCTCCAGCAAAACCCCCAAGCCACCACCTCAGGCCGAGGTTTGGCTATCGATCTGCAGTGAGAACTCGACCGGAGGTGGCCAGAGTAGCTCTCTCATTGTTTTTGTTTTTGAGCTTGAACACTTAATAACTGAAATGGTCACTCCACCATTTTTTCATGGATTTGAAAATGGAGAGAAGGGGAAACTAGTACAGATGGATGAGACAGGGAATACAACCTGGTTGTGGGTGCTAGACCTTGTGTTCCTTTTGGGGGCCATTTCAATTTTTTTGGCGAGCTCCTCTGAATCTCCCGTCAACAACACCTGAACTCCTCAATTGACCTGGGGCTTCTCTTGCTCTTGACTTCCTGAAGCTAATGGTGAAGTTGTTTTGGTCTAGTGGTGGCTAAATCCTCAGCTTCCATTAATTCGTGATTTCCTCTATGCTCCACCTCCATGAAAGACAATCTCCTTGCACCAATTGGGCCGGGAAACAGCCATAATTCACTCCTTGAGTTTGAATTTTGGCAGGGGGGAATTGGATCCAATTGGAGCTCCCCCCCATTGGATTGCCATTAATGTGGCCGGCAAGCTCCTTTCCCATTGAATTTCTCTCCCCTACCCAGCTGCCACCACACCTAATCTCTGCTGGGTTTCAATGCGGGGCTGAGAGCATGCCAAGGAGAGGGGAATTGGGTGCCAAGTGGGACCCATCCCCAATCTCCTCTCCTTGGTCTCCTCTTGGTGGTGTCCGAACACCCCTCAAATTGGGCCTACTGAATTCTCCTTTAAACAGTGTGAGTGGGCCTCCTTTTGGCTTAATTAAGTGGGCTTGAGCTCAATTGGGTTGAGCATTGGGTTCACTTGATCCAAGGTAGCCTAACTTGGGCATTTAGGTCAAGGTTGACCCTTGTCCATCCATGGTGCTGAGGTTGAGTCGCATTGGTGACATTCGGTCCATGGGCACCTATTGGGGTGACTTTAGGCTTGGTGAGGCCAATTGGGACTATTTTGACCTATTTTGGACAAATTGGTTTAAGTGAGTCAAGGGGTGATTTTCCCCAAACCGTAGCCTTGACTTGACCCCTTTGTGTTATTTTTGACTCATTGGGTTCCATAAGGGGTTAGTGGTGTCATGGTAGGGTCATCAATCACCTTGGGGGTCCATTTGACCAAGCTAAGGCTAGGTGACTAAAAGTGGCTAAATGCACATCGATGTGCAATTCACCTACTCTCCTAGGTTTCTAGGGTTATTTTGGTTAGTCTACCCTTTTGTCATGACATAGTCATGACAAAAATTCAACTTAGTGGTCTAGTGGTTTGTGGGATGTTACAAATCCCAATATATAAAGAAAAAATTTCGTCCCCGAAATTAAGATTGGGCTCGCGGGGTTCTTACCTAAGGTAGACCATTGTAAAGTTTTTAAGCTAATTATACTTTTACCTGAAGTGAAGAGTCCCGGGTATTGTTGCTGCATCAGGTCTAGAGCCTCCCAAGTGTGCTCTCTCTCCCATGATTCGACCAAAGGACCTTCACCAGTGGGACTTTCTTCCGCCGCAAGACTCAGATGGCTGCGTCATTGATCTGTATTGGCTCCTTACAGACTTTACGATCGAATGCTATTAGGCCTATCATGGTAGTGATCCGTTGCTCTGGCTGAAGGAGATCCCTCCTAAGCGAGGAGACGGTAAAAACATAGTGTAATCCTACCAATTTTGGTAGCTCCAGACTATAATCCAAGGGGCCGATCCGCTCCAGGATCCTATATGGCCCAATGTATCTCGGACTGAGCTTCTTTAGTCTCCGCACTCGCGAGATTCTGCGTGTCATACGTATTTTCAGAAACACCCTATCTCCCGCCTAGAATTCCACCTTGCGATGTCGCGCATCGTAATATTTAGCCTGTCTACTCTACATTTCCAACATCTGATCCCATATCAGTCGTATCTGGTCATCAGTGTCCTATATATATTCTAACTCCATCGCCTTCAGGTCCTTATCCTGAATCCATAAAAGCGAGTACTGCACTTCCGACCGTAGAGAGCTTCGTAGGGAGCCATGCCAATACAAGACTGCTGGCTATTATTGTATAAGAATTCGTTGAATGACAGTAGTCTCTCCCACGTCTCTCCAATATCTAAGATGCATAATCTCAACAGATCTCCATCGTCCGGATAGTGCGTTCTGTTTGACCGCCGGTCTGTTGGTGAAAAGCGGTGCTGAATGTCAATCGTGACCCCAGATATGTCTGAACCACATTCCATTCCCTTGAGGTAAACTGACCATCTTGATCTGACACGATCGATCTTGGTACTTCATGGTATCTAATGAATTGCTCCATGAATAGTCCCACCCGAACACCGGCAGGAGCACCCTTCCTGACATGAATGAACCTGGCAACCTTTATCAGTCTGTCCATAAGAACCCAAATGAAGTCGTGCCCGGAGCGGGAGTGAGGTAACCCATGTACAAAGTCCATGGATATGTCCTCAAACTTCCACTTTGGCATCGGTAACAGCTGCAATAACCCTACCGGGCTCTTGCATTCGGTTTTCACCAGTTGGTATGCCTCGCAATTTGTCACGAAGTGGATGATTTCCTTCTTCATTCCTGGTTAATACATCATTCTCCTTAGGTCCGCAGTCATTTTGGTGATCCCGGGATGTACTGAATATTTACTACAATGCGCTTCTGTCAGGATATCTTCCCGAATATTATCTCATACTGGTATGTAAATTTGGCCTCGGAAGTGCACGAGATCATCTTTTAATGAATAATCCCCAGCGGTGCCTGACTCTAATGCCTTGAAAACTGGTTCTAATTCTGCATCACATTCCCGGGCAACCTTGATTCAATCTCGGATATCACAGACAATGCTCATCGAGGCTAGATACTCCTTGTAGACCTCGTGGTCACCCTTGTATACTAGTGTGATATGCATGTCTTCTAGCATCTGTACCAGCTCCATGGCCATCAACTATGGTTCTGCATCAGACGTGCTAGCCCTTCTGCTGTGTGCATCCGCTACTGTGTTCGCCTTCCCTGGGTGATAGCGTATTGTATACTGGTAAACACAGAGAAATTCCACCATCTTCTCTGTCAGAGATTTAGGTCCTTCTGCATGTCCATATACTTGAGGTTCTTGTGATCTGAGAAGATATCATAATGAACCCTGTACAAGCAGTGTCTCCAAATTTTTAACGCAAAAATTACCGCTCCTATCTCCAAATCGTGCACTGGGAAATTCTGCTCGCGCTTCTTCAACTATCGGAAAGCTTAAGCAATCACATGTCTGTGCTGGATTAGGACATTACCCATGCCGTGATATGACGCGTCAGTGTATACCTGGATTCCTTCCTTCCCAGATGGAAGTGCAAGTATTAGGGCGGAGGTGAGTCTATCTTTTAGTTCCTGAAAGGCAGACTCACTCTGCGGTGTCCATACAAATGACGTGTCCTTCTTTGTCAGTGTTGTAAGGGGAAGGGCAATCCGAGAGAATCCCTCTACGAACTTCCGGTAGTAGTCGGTAAGTCCTAGGAAACTTCTTACGTCAGAAGCCATCTTTAGATAGGGCCAGTCTCGCACTGCCTGAATCTTTGCCGGATATACTACTAATCCCGCCCCACTAATGATGTGTCCCAGAAAGGCTACTTCCTTGAGCCAGAACTGACACTTGCTAAATTTAGCATACATCATATGCTCTCAAAGCCTCTCCAATATGAGTGTCAGATGCTGAGTATGTTCTTCCTACGTCCTCGAATAGAAAAGAATATCATCTATAAATACTATAACGAAGATGTCAAGATAGACCTCGAATACGCGGTTCATCAGACTCATGAATGAGGAGGGAGCATTTGTGAGTCTGAATTGCATTACCGTGAATTCATAAAGACCGTAACGACAGCTAAAAGCTGTCTTCGGAATATCTTCCTCCTGGATTCGCACTTGGTATGTAATATCCTAATCTCAAGTCTAGCTTTGAGAACCAATGCGCTCCTTCGAGTTGAGCAAATACCTCGTATATCCTTGGCAAGGGGTACGTGTTTTGCACCGTTAGCCAGTTCAACTCCCTATAATCAATACACAGCCTGAGAGACCCATCCTTCTTCTTTATGAACAACACCGGGGCTCCCCATGGTGATGATCTTGGCCTAACGAATCCTTCTTCCACTAATTCTTGTAGTTGGCTTCTGAACTCTGCCAGTTCCTTCAGGGCCATCTGATACGGAGCTCTAGATGATGGTCTTGCTTCTGGTACTAACTGAATTTGGAAATCTTTCTCCATGTGCAGTGGTAATCCAGGTAGCTTCTCCGGAAACACGTCAGGAAAATCACGAACAACAGGAATATTGGTTAGAGAAGTTTTTGTTTCCATCAACTCGAAGCATATCTTATAAACTTTGTCCCCTTGTAGGTGGGCCTTGACAGCCTAAATAGAAGAAAGTAAATAACGGGAGACCGGAATAATACCTTCGAAGATCACGTAGGTGTTATCGTATCTTAACATGACCTTCCTTTCCAGGAAATCAATCTGGGCATGGTTCCAGGTGATCCATGTCATCACCAAGACAAGATCGAAGTCAGGCATCTTCAAGATTGTTGTCGGAGCCTCGAATGATAGGCCTTCAATGGTGACCTTCAGAAGGCATTTTGCTGTCGATTCAATCTCTGACCAATTGGGAAGACGCCTCCTCCTTATGACTCTCATATAGTGTCGAATGTGGTCCAAGTCCTTGATAAAGTTATGTGATGCCACCATGTCGAATAGGGTATGGGCAGGCTTGCCACATACAGTTACGATTCCTGAATTTGTTGTATAGTTTTAGGTGGCTAAGTTTTTCTACTTCTAGCAGTTCTATATCAATTCTACAATCTAAGAATTGAAGAGAATTTATAATACTAGCATACCTGCTATGACCCATTCCAGATTCTGGGGCTGAGCAAGATCCAGGGCGTACATATGATATCTAGCCTATCTGCGACCTGCTCTGTGGAATCCTTGGCCTTGGCCACGTCCTTGGCCTCGGCCCCTAAGCTGCTGAGTAGGTGGTGCTGGAGGTGATGCTAGAGCTCTTTGAGGGCAGTTGATACGAATGTGGCCCGTCTGATGGCAGTGGTAGCACAACTGTGGGGGAGGTGCTACTCCACCTTTTCTTGGTGTATTTTGGATCTGTAGCGGTTGAGGGGCCAGCACTATCGGAGGCCTCTGCTCTTGTCTAATGTTGGAACGGGGTCGTCCCCCGCCCCTCCTGTACTGGATGAATCTGCCCCTCCGGTGTCCCCTGCCGCCAAATACCGCATCGTCTGCCAACCTTTTCCCTTTGTTCCTCACCATCAGCTGGTCCGCCTCCAGCTTCTTTGCCGCTTCGATAATCCGTGCTAGGACAAAATCTGCTACGTACAAGGCTTACTTCAGTTCATCACGGAGGCCCTTGTAGAACCTCTTGGCGTAGCCACAATCATCCAGCTGGTGGGATGCAGTGAAGTGGGCCAGATAAGAGAATTCATGTTGGTGCTCCAACACCGAACGACTTCCCTACCTCTTGTGCAGGAACCGCTCTTCCAGTTCATCTCTGGCCGTCTGTGGTACAAAATGTGCTAGCAGTGCCTCCTTGAACTCCTCCCAGGTGATGTCGGTGTATTCCAAGCCGGCAAAGGTGGTGTCTAAAGCCGACTTCCACCACCACTTGGCGTGTGATTCCAGGGCAGAGACAGCCAGTGATACTGCCAAGTTGACCGAGCATCGTATCCCGGCTAGCATATCCTGGATGGTGTCTAGCCATTCCTCGGTTCGCACCACTAACTTGGTCCCGACATAGGATGGTGGGGAGAGACTGTTATTGTGAGAAGGCCTACAAGATGGCAGTCAATCTTTGACCTAACTCTGACTGTTGGAAGGGGGTGGGTTCTGGAGGGGGAGGGATGTCATCCTGAATGGGAGGTACTGTCGCCCGTGTGGCGATATTCACAGGAGGCTACATAAGAATAAAGGTCTTATTAGAAGGGTTGGCCTAAACATCTCATTTTTAGTGGACAATTAAATGTGATTTCCCATATTGGCACATCATTGCTTCTGCTGCTAGTTTGTCCGCAAACTAAGCTAGAGTGGGGTTGCCTAGGGTTGTGGACTTCATTTACTTTGGATCAAAGTTGGCTGATCTGATACCAGTTTGTAAGACCCCCATTTTTTTGCTTACATTTTTGGGTCTTACCGCCCAGAACTGCCGCCTTGTCGTGACACCAACACACGGAAGGTCGCCACTACAAGACGTCGATCATGTCGGCTTTCATACAACCAGGCAAACCATTCACCCCAGAATAATAGAAAATAAGTCCACAACAACCACATTACAATAAAAGGGAAATGTCCAAATGAGATACATAATAAAAGATGTGTACAGAAATAAAGGTACTAAAGTGATAAGGGCTTAAGCCTGGTACATCAGATCCTCGCTACATATCTCTCAGACAGAGGCAAATTACACACTGCCGAGGGAAAAATGGAAGATAACATTTGGGAGATGGTATCTCACCGGAGCTCTTCCTGATGCTGCTGAGACTCCGACTCCGGATCGGGTCATCGTGTCGGGTTCCTCCCTCTGTTTGCGAATCAGTTACTCCTGGTGCTCTTGTTTGTTATGCCACATCCGGTCGTTAGTCAAAAGACTAAGCGATTTCCTCATCCCCTCCACCCGCGACTCCTAGGCACCGGGCAGGGAGGATGAAGAGAAAGATAACAGGGGGTAATAAACAAGCAGATGATAACGGCCCTAACTAGCATTTCTACTATACTGTCGATATATAAGAATGTAATAGACAATGAATAAGCACTAGTAATAGTAGCAGTGAACAATGAATATGCCATAATACTCGCAACAATATAAGTAAAGAAAGAGTTGTATATGTAAAAGGAACAACTATGAAAAGTAACCATATCTTATAAGAATGCATATACAAACCTATAAGTTAGGGGATCTGGCCCTAAGGCAAACACATCGTATAAAAGAGCCCATACTAATTTATAAGATAATGTCTTGTTTATGAAATAATGTAATGCTATGTTGTACAATGCAATGATGCAACTCACCCACGTGACTCTATACGTATAGACATTATAATTTCCCTCTGTTCGAGTATGTTAACTCAGGTACCCCATTGAGGCAAACATGGGGAGTGGATCAGGCATGTCCACTTCTAGGCTCCTATTGACACCTCCTGGCCTAGAAATTATGTACGCCCCTAAGAACATAAGGTATCCGCGCACTATCTGGTAAGTAACACCTCTATATTGTTTTTCCCGGAGCCTCCAGCTCGCTGGACTATCCAGTCCCATCCTAATAAACATCAAGCCCATGGCTCGCAGGACTAACCCGTCCTGATATCATAACTTCCCTAGACTCCATCTCGCAGGACCACCAAGTGTTGGATCTTGAGGCACCCTTAGAGGGGGGGGGGGGGGTGAATAAGGGTTTTAGAAAACTTTAAATTTTTATAGAAAACTTTTGATATTTTGTTTGAATGAGAGTGAATCAAAAGTAAAGAGTAGTAAATTAATTAAAACAAATAAGAGAAGACATGGTTATCATATATAATATTTGATTACAAAAATGAGATTTCTATGACGCTAGAAATCGAAGGCGAAATATGAACTAATCCTTTTGTTTTCTATACCGACTCTTCTCACCAAGAACCGGTTGGCTTTAGTCGGTCTTTCCCAGATACGACCTCAAGCCGCTCTAGCCCTTCTATCCCTAGAAAGGCCTCGAGCACCCCTTAGATCTACTCCCTAGACCCAGTCACCAACACGAGGCGAATTCCTCCCTAAGTCCTACCCAGACCTAGTCATCAACACAAGGCGAGTTTACTCCACGATTGTAATGAAAGAGTTACAAAACAAAAAACAAAACACAAATAAAAACTCCCTATGAAGAATTCTGGGGATGGCGAAGGCTCGGTGAATGTTCTCAAAGTCGAAGCGTGCGTTCTTCGCGTTGAGTAAGCAATGATCCGATCCTCCTTGAATTCTTCTCTCAAATTTGTGTGGGAGATGATGGTCTGGAAAATACGTCCCTCTCAGAGTTTTTGATGTGCTGGAATAGGGCTCTCTTCCATCAATTGTTGGAGAAGACGAAATCCACCTATTTATAGGATTGGAGGCTAACGACAGCGTTAAGACTAACGCCTGCGTTGACCCAGTATGGAATTGTTTTGATGGATCAGATCTTCAAAATAGGAAGGAGATTATGCACTTTAGGAAACATTCATTTTAGGCAACCATAATGATGACGTTGAGTCTAACGATGGAGTTATGTCAGATCATTCCTAAAGTGCTTCTGCAATTACGGTTGCTTCCCTCCTTGTCATAATCATCATGATGGGAACGAGAGTAAATGCCTAGCATTAAGTCATAACGCCTGACGTTAGACCACATCCCTCTTTTCAGTTTGTAAGCAGGTTTAGACCAATAATTAACAACCTAGTGTCATATATGCTCAAACCTGCATGCTAAAAACACAATGGCAAACAAAATCAAATACAAGTAGGATTTGTTATTCTTAAATCAAATGGATACGAAAAACCATGTTCCAACACCAAGTACTTGTACCACTCCGTCCCATATGTCGGGATGAGCTTTACCTTATTAAGTTCTCCTACTTAAACTACTCTTGTCTATCGTTTAGTTGTACTTAGAAGTTTAGGGTGAACCTTGGACTTCCCGAGGGCTACCCGGTGAAGGTCTCGCAGCGGTACTAGGAGGTATGATGGCGTGACATCCCAAACCTCCCTTTCTCAAGATATTTAATCTTATTGGTGGCTACCCATTCTTACATACCCCACCTCCTCTTTAGTTACTCTAGGTTCGTAAGGTGGTTTACAATTACCAGGATAGGGAAGCGATGACGTTCAATTGAACACCAATCCTTGCCCTTCTTTAGTGTTTAATTACACCTTCACGCCATCACTCGATCCCTATCTAATGGCTCTATATTCGAATGTTAATCATAACCTCTAGTTGCTGCTGGATCACCCATCATATCTCCTAACATGTCATTAACAAAACCCTATATTAATAATTTTACTAAAAGCACCCCAAGCCCAAACATTAAGTGTTGACTCTAATTAGTTGATTTACCAATCAAATTATAATGTACACAATGTTCCATGAATTAATAATTATGTGTGCAAAGATCAAATGGGGTCTAATTCAAATACTTCACTTTTGCCACCCGCAGACCAAATTGTCCTCAAGCATGATTCATGATCTAAAAGGGAGCTACATGGTCCTCCTAGCTAATATATATTCAGATATAGTTCCAGAAGTTGTATAAATGATAAGTTACTAATTTATGCCACCCTTACTTGAATTTGATTATATTTGGGCATAATACTCAACTTCTTAATATTTAGAGAATCCATCAATTTGTACATAAGTGTCAATTAGCATGGCCCAAAGGGTCTAATAAAATTTATTGAGTTTAGTTATTATCCAAAACAATGTTCATCAAAGATTCATAATATTCTCTCTAATTAAATTTCAGAAAATTAATTCAATATCCAAGGGTACTATTTATAATATTGTGAAGGATTTACTACATTTATTCATCCAAATGTTGCAAATAAATTTTCTAGGTATTGTTCTAACTCTAAAATGAACATCAACATGGATTGGCATTTTTCTAACAACATTTTATCAACAAGATTAAATAAATCATATAAGCTCATTACTTCCACTTTATGAAGGATCTACTATAAATAATCATGAAATAATTACAACAGAATTATCAGGGCATTATGGTGATATAACAAGTCTTCTGGCTAAGCATCATAAATTTTCAGTTCCATTTGACCAGGAATAATAATTACTCAAGAAAAATGATAAAATTCCACTTTATGAAGGAACTAATGTGAATCCTCAGAGAATAAATGTAACCAAATTATCAGGGCACTATTATGATCCAAGAAGTCTACTGACCAAGTTTCATGATTTTCTAATTTCATTTAACCAACAACATTAATTATTCTAGGAAGACAATCAAATTCTACTTTGTGAAGTAACCACAGTAAATACTCATCAATTAAATATAATAAAATCCTCAGAGGCTAATTACCCAGTTTCATAATTTTCTAGATCAATTAGACTAACATTTACAATTAATTTAGGAAGACATTAAAATTCTACTTTGTGAAGGAACCATAGTAAATACTCATCAATTAAATATAATAAAATTCCCAGAGACTACAAATGATCTCAAAAGTCTAATTACCCAGTTTCATACAATTCAGAATTCATTTGCTCATACAGAAGTGTGATAGAATAATTGGGAGTAGTTCAATTAATTACTAATTAGTGGGTTATAATATCTCTAAAATTTCCCATAAAATCTACATGGTGTAATTACACCCTCCAAAGGTGAATCTCAAAGTTTTATAGCATTTCAGAAAGTTTTGACCCTGAATTACTCAATTGAGCTCAATGTGATAATTTCACATAAACCCTAATTTCCTAGGGAATTCAACCCCAATGTTCATGATTTTTCCTGAGATGCGAGATCTCATGATATCAAGTGCATGTTTTGCATTTCATAAAAATTGACCAAGGGAATACCTATCTAATCACAAACAATCAAGTGTGTATAACCCTTATTGAATTTTCCATGGCACCTTGGTCTTGCATGTGAGTTTCCCTTACATGCATGAGTCCTAATGGACTAAATTTTTTACCAGGCACTTATTATCACAAGGCCATGCCCCCACAACAAAATTGTGGTGATTTGAAACCATTAGCACTCTTAATCATCATCTGTATTCTATTTAAATATTTCCAAAAACTTTAGGAAAATAATTTCAAAAAATCCCCAATTTTTGTCAGGGGGTATGTTGGGGCATGACTCATGCATGCACCAAATTTCAGTTCATTTGGAGCTATATAACTCCATAAAAAATTTCCAAATCTCTAGGTTAGCTAATGTACACATCCCACATGAAATTACATTCTGTGAGCTACAATGCTCCAAAATGAGCAAACTAATTTTCTAAAAATAGTAGAGGCCAAGAGTTACATCTTTCATGTTTAACACCTTTTCTGATTTAGCTCCCATATTTTCCTATAATTATTTTAAACCACAACCATTTCTAAGTGCAATGGGTTAATAATGGATTTAATTAAATCCATAAATATAATTAAATGAACGGTCGAGATTTCGTCTCTTCCGACCAGCCAACGACCAGGACTTCATTTTCCTGGGACAACTTTGGCTCCATTTTCCAGCGAGTCCCGACCGTCTCTGGAAAACCCCCAAGCCACCACCTCCAGCCGAGGTTTGGCTATCGACCGGCGGTGAGAACTCAACCGGAGGTGGCTGGAGTAGCTCTCCCTTCATTTTCATTTTTGAGCTTGAACACTTAAAAACTGAAATGGCCGCTCTACCATTTCTTCATGGATTTGAAAATGGAGAGAAAGGGAAACCAACACAGATGGAGGAGACAGGGAATCCGACTAGTTGCGGGTGTTAGACCTTGTGTTCCTATTGGGGACCATTTTGATTTTTCCGGCAAGCTCCTCTGAATCTCCCGTCAACAAAACCCGAACTCCTCAATTGACCAAGAGCTTCTCTTGCTCTCGACTTCCTGAAGCTAATGGTGGAGTTGTTTTGGGATGGGGGTGGCTAAATCCTCAGCTATCATTAAGTGGCGATTTCCTCTATGCTCCACCTCCATGGCAGCCAATCCCCTTGCACCAATTGGGTCGGGAAACAGCCAGAATTCACTCCTTGAGTTTGAATTCTGGCAGAGGGGGAAAATTGGATCCAATTGGAGCTCCCCCCTTGGATTGCCATTAATGTGGCCGACAAGATCCTTTCACCTTGCATTTCTCTCTCCTACCCAGCTTCCACCCACCTAATCTTTGACGGGTTTCAATGTGGGGGCTGAGAGCATGCCAAGGAGAGGGGAATTGGGTTCCAAGTGGCACCCATCTCCAATTTCCTCCCCTTGGTCTCCTCTTGGTGGTGGACGACCACCCCTCAAATTGGGCCTCCTAAATTCTCCTCTAAACCAGGGTGAGTGGGCCTCCTTTGGGCTTAATTAAGTGGGCTTGAGCTCAATTGGGTTGAGCCTTGGGTTCACTTGATCTAAGGTAGCCTAACATGGGCATTTAGGGCAAGGTCGACCCTTGGCCAACCATGGTGATGAAGTTGAGTGGCATTGGTTACATTGGGTCTATGGGCACCTATTGGGGTGACTTTATGCTTTGTGAGGCCAATTGGGACTCTTTTGAACTATTTAGGTCAAATTGGTTTAAGTGAGTCAATGGGTGATTTGACCCAAACCGTAGCCTTGACTTGACCCCTTTGTGTTGTTTGTGACTCATTGGGTTCCGTAAGGGGTTAGTGGTGTCATGGTGGGGTCATTTATCACCTTGGGGGTCCATTTGACCAAGCTTAGGCTAGGTGACTAAAAGTGGATAAATGCACACCAATGTGCAATTCACATACTCTCCTAGGTTTCTAGGGTTCTTTTGGCTAGTCTAGACCAAAATTCAACTTAGGGGTCTAGTGGTTTGTGGGATATTACAACACCTATCACTGGCACTAGCTCATATATAATATCTCTTTAAAGGTCGCTGCACTCTTTCATTTTAAGAATAATCAAGCCACAACTCTGAAGGTATTTGTGCGGGGCCTCGTCCTAGACATTCAGAGCTTTTCCTACAACAATCTTGATGATACAAAGGAGAACTTGCAGGAGGAGTTCATCAACCCTCATTTTACATGAAGAATTAATGTGAGTACAACTCCGATCACTCCTGTGCATTCGCCATCGCCTTTAGATTTCTCTATAGATAGTTTTTTACTGTAGAAATTTTATTTCTCTTATCTTGTATTTTCTCCTTTTTGTGACTAATTTTGTGTGACAGTAGTGGAATTCGCCCGCGTTAGTGACTAGGTCCATGTGTGACTTACGGAAGAATTTACCTTGTGAGTTTGGCGACTAGATCTAGGGAATAAGTCTAAGGAGCGGCCCGAGTATTATCTAGATAAAGATAGGATACAACCAACCGGTCCTTAGGGAGAAGGGTTGATATGGAAACCAAAAGATATTTTTCTATACACTGCCTAGGTTTCTAACATCTTATAAATCCAAGTTTTGTAATCAATTATCTTATTGAAATAATATCATGCATCTTGCTTTATTCTCATGAATATTTTATTTTTGATTATAAAAAATGTTTTAATGAAATATTTTGTATTGAATTTTCAATCATAAAAAGAATATTATAAAACCCTTATTCACCCCCCCCCCCCCCTCCTCTAAGGGTGCCTGCCGATCCAACACATGGAGCTACCATGGCTCGATACTTGGTGGTAGCTTCAGCGGTAGTGTGAGGTCTTCAATTTCATACTTTATATGCTCTTCAATTTCATAGCAATGGCTGTCATCTTTGAAAATAATTATTGCCCCATGGTAGTGTGATAAATCTTTGCCCCTAAAATGATATTGCATGCTCCTTTTGGATCCTTAATCATATTGTGATTGATGGGGTTGCCTAATATTTACCACCGCACGATAATGTTGGAGTTGGGGAACACTTCTGGTCAGTGTTTGTCGAATGGCGTTCGACGAACGGAGAAGGGTTCGTCGAACGGCGTTCGACAAACGGGTCCTTGATTGCTCCAATCTCAGTGGCTTGTCGAACGGGAGAGGCCCGCGCTCGATGTCTGCGCTCGTCTCTCAACGCATGCGCTCGACGCCTTCGTTCGACGCTCGACGCCTGTGCTCGACGCCTGTGTTCGTCACTCAACGCCTGCGCTCGACGCCTTCGTTCGACGCCCGACGCCAGCGCTTGGCGCCTGGTGTACTTGTTGTCTCAGCTGGTTCCGTCTTAGCGGATGTTATTGAACCGTCTCAGCAGAGGTCTGGTCTGAGCCTGGTTTGATACCCTATTTAAAGGGTGCATAACCCTGGTTTAGGGTTAAGGAGGTGATTAAGTCCAAGTGAGTGCGATAGTTTTTGCACGGTGTTCCTTGGCGGCGGCGGTTCCTCTGTTCTTTCCTGAGAGAAGGCTTTGTGAGGTAGGATTGTTTTAGATCCTTGTAACCTTGTAAGTTGTAATCCTTCTTGGTAAATATAAAGAGAAGAAGAAGAAGGGGAGAGGGGACGTAGCCCGGTTTGGGGTGAACCTCTGTACATCTGTGTGTCTTCTGGATTGATCTGTTTCTTTTGTGTGTTTTGTGTTTTTGATTTCTTTCGAATTTTCTCGTCTCGACACACCCGGTTTTCTTTACATTTGGTATCAAAGCGAGGTTCTTGATCCTGGAAATGGGTTTTGGCGGCGTGCGGATCGAGATCGAGAAGTTTGACGGAAGTCGATTCGATCTATGGAAGATGAAGATGGAAGATATGTTGATTGATCGAGATCTATGGTCTGCGATCGAAGATGATCCTCCCGTTTCTAAGGTAGCAAAGAAGGATGCGAGCGCATCGAAGGGAAAATCTGCAGACACGACTACAGACGGTGCAGCGGAGGCGGCGACCTGGACGAAAACCGATCGGAAGGCTAAGGGCCTGATTCGGTTATTCCTAGCAGATTCAATCTTGACTAACGTCATGGAGGAGACTTCGGCACGAAGTCTGTGGCGTAAGTTGGAATCCCTCTACCAGAGCAAGTCCCTGGTAAACAAATTGCTCTTGAGGAAGAAGTGGAATAAACTTCTGATGCGTGAGGGTGATTCGTTTTCTGAGCACCTAACTCAATTCAATACCATTGTGAGTCAGTTAATCTCTATCGGTGAGAAGATCTCGTATGAGGATGGAGCCATCACCTTGTTGTGCTCACTGCCAGATTCATGGGACAATATGATTGTCGTGATTAGAGGGAGTGGAGACAAGGAACTGTCATACGATACTGTATGTGCAGCTCTTTTATCTGAGGAGACCAGGAGAGGAGATTCTGAGGCAACGAGCAAAGGAGCATTGAGT
This sequence comes from Dactylorhiza incarnata, assembly GCA_033032865.1. NCBI lineage: Eukaryota > Viridiplantae > Streptophyta > Magnoliopsida > Asparagales > Orchidaceae > Dactylorhiza > Dactylorhiza incarnata. Next base: position 247,712 of record JAWHQI010000508.1, on the reverse strand, counting down.
GTATCTAGATCCCGCTCTCAGTGAAGGGAGAGCAAGCAAGGTGGATATCGAGATAAGTCTCGAGGGAGATCAAAGAGCCAGGAGAGGGAGAAGAGTAAGAAGCCCGTTCGGTGCTGGAAGTGCAATGAGATTGGTCATGTGAAGTCTCAATGTCCAAATAAGGCCATTCAGAACAAGGAGACACCGACAACTTCTGGTACGAAGAAGGAGGGCGATGGCGGTGACATGTACATCGCTGCTGCGTGCGTAGCTCAGAGAGATTCTGACTTGTGGTATGTAGACACAGGAGCATCATACCACATGACCCCTCATAGGCACTGGTTCTGTGAGTATGAGAGGTTTGATGGTGGAGATGTCATGCTGGGTGATGATTCTGCTGTGCAGATCATTGGGCGTGGAAAGGTGATGTTGAAGTTGTCTAATGGGACCACAAGGTCTCTTCCAAATGTGATGCATATTCCTGGGATGAGCAGGAATTTAATCTCGGTGGGTTCCATGGCGGATGCCGGAGTGCACTTCAGCTGTGACCAGCAAACTTGCAAGATGTCAAGGGGGGAAATGGTGATTGCCAGTGGAGTAAGACATGGAACACTGTATACTCTGCTTGCTGATACAGTGGTTCCAAGTGGGGCTCTTATCTCTAAGAGCCAGGAGGTTGACCAGGAGGAGGTGTCCAGGATGTGGCATCATCGGCTTGTCCATATTAGTGAGAAGGGGATGTCGGCCATGGCATCTGGTCAGATGGTGGAAGGCGTGCCGGAGTTCTCCACAAGCCTTGGATTATGTGAACATTGCCTGCTTGGCAAACAGACCAGGGTAAGCTTTTGTGGGACGGGCACGAGGGCAACTGAGGTGCTGGAGCTAATACACAGTGATGTGTTTGGACCAACTCCAGCTCCATCTCTTGGCGGCACTAGGTATTACGTGTCCTTTACTGATGACCTCTCACGATATTCCTGGATCTTTTTTCTCAGGTCCAAGTCTGAAGTTCTGGACAGGTTCAAGGAATTTAAGAACCTGGTGGAGAACCAGTTGGAGAGAAAGGTGAAGGTCCTCCGTTCTGATAATGGAAGGGAGTACTGTTCTGATGCCTTTAAGCAGTACTGTACTAAGCAGGGGAATGCACAGCAGAAGACCTCACCGTATACTCCAGAGCAGAATGGAGTGTCGGAGAGGCTGAACAGGACCTTGATGGAGAAGGCCAGGTGCATGCTCAGTTGGGCAGGTTTGGGGAAGGAGTTCTGGGCTGAAGCAGTGGCGGCTGCAAATTTCCTGAAGAACAGGTCCCCTACATCTGCTGTGGAGGGATGTACTCTCTTTGAAGTCATCTTCAAGAGAAAGCCAAACTTGGCCTATGCTCGTGTATTTGGGTGTGATGCATATGTTCACATTCCAAAGGAGAAGAGGGGGAAGCTTGATGTCAAGTCTGAGAAGTGCATCCTTGTGGGTTACAAAGATGGCATTAAAGGCTACAAGCTTTGGAACCCTGTGACCAGGACTGTTACATTCAGCAAGGATATAGTGTTTCATGAAACCAGTCCCCAGGCAGTTACACAAGCTGAGAAAGCCAAAGAAGCAGAAAAAGGGATAGTGGTGGTGGAAGAAAGCTTTGAGAAAGAAGCTACTACTATTGGGGCTGAATCTGATTCTAAATCAGATGATTTGGAGGTGGTGAGAAGTGATGATGAGTCAGAAGATGAGGCTGAAGAAATTCCACTTCTGAGGAGATCGACAAGGGAAAGAAAGGCACCAGTGAGATATCCCCAATGTGCAGTGGCTGCACAATGTTGCCTAAGTATGCTTGGTGAAGATCCAATCTCTGCCAGAGATGCTAGATCAAGGGCTGATTCAAATCAGTGGGAGCTAGCCATGGTGGATGAAATGGAGTCTCTGAGGAAGAATCAGACTTGGAGTCTGTGTAAGCTTCCAAATGGGAGGAAGGCCATTGGAAGTAAATGGGTCTTCAAGCAGAAGGTGAAGGGGGATGGCACTGTGGAGAAATACAAGGCAAGGTTGGTTGCAACAGGATTCTACCAGGTAGAAGGTGTTGACTATGATGAGATCTTCTCACATGTAGCCAAGATGACGTCGATCAGACTGGTTCTCTCTATTGCGGCAGCGCATGATCTAGAGATTGAGCAGATGGATGTGAAGATGGTGTTTCTTCACGGTGATCTGGAGGAGGAGATATACATGAGGCAGCCGGAAGGATTCAAAGCCAAGGGCAAGGAGGATCAGGTCTGCAGGCTGAAGAAGTCCTTGTATGGACTAAAGCAATCTCCGAGGATGTGGTACCAGAAATTCGACTCCTACATGCTGGAGTTAGGTTTTGAAAGGTCGAATTTGGACCACTATGTGTACATCCAGAGAAATGGAGAGAAGTTCATCTTCCTGACACTCTATGTAGATGATATGCTACTAATGGGCAATAGTGTCAGGATGATCCAACATGTGAAGAAACTGCTCTCAGCCAAATTCGAGATGAAGGATTTGGGGCCAGCAAGTGTCATCTTGGGAATGCAGATTTCCAGGGATCGAAGCAAGAAGAAGCTTTGGTTGGAGCAACAAAGGTACGTCGAGGAGATGTTGAAGAAGTTCAACATGACGAACTACAAGCCAGTGGGTGCACCAATGCCAGTTGGGTGCAAGTTAACTGCTGAGTTGAGCCCGAAGACACAAGATAAGGTCGAGGACATGGCGAAGGTCCCCTATGCGAGTGTTGTGGGAAGCTTGATGTACGCCATGGTCTGCACTTCCCTGACATTGCTCAAGCAGTGGGAGTGTTGAGCCTGTATATGGCCACACCTGGAAAGGAACACTGGAACGCGGTGAAGCGTGTGTTCAGGTATCTCCGAGGCACTTCAAATTACTCCCTATGTTTTGAGGGTGCTGGTGAAGGAGGAGTCCTGGACGTGGTTGGGCACGTGGACTCAGATTGGGGAGGTGATCTGGATAGCAGGAGGTCCACCAGTGGGTACATTTTCACACTGTTTGGAGGTGCTGTCAGTTGGATGAGTCTGAGGCAATTCGTGGTGGCACTCTCGCCGACAGAGGCAGAGTGCATGGCTCTTACTCATGCGAGCAAGGAGGCCATATTGCTGCGGAGGCTATGTTTGGAGCTCGGGTTTGAGCAGGGGCCAGTGAAGCTGTGGTGTGATAGTCAAGGGGCTATTCAGCTAGCCAAGAATCCTGCCTTCCACGCACGTACCAAGCACATTGACATCTAGTACCATTTCATCTGAAAGAGGGTGGAGAAGAAGGTAGTTCAACTGGAGAAGGTGGACACGATGGAGAACAGCTTAGATTTTCTTACCAAGGCGGTTCCTGTTGCCAAATTTCAGTTGTGTGCAACGGCCGTAGGGTTGAAGAAGAAGGTTGGGGGAGCATCTCTCATCGGAGGAAGGTGTTCACCAAGTGGGAGAATGTTGGAGTTGGGGAACACTTCTGGTCTGTGTTCGTCGGACGGCATCCGACGAACGGAGAAGGGTTTGTCGAACGGCGTTCGACGAACGGGTCCTTGATTGTTCCAATCTCAGCGGCTTTGAAAGTGCACAGTTAACCTCACTAGAATTCTCTAGACGGGGGTGAATAGAGATTTAAAATATTTTGTGCAATTATATATATATTTATATGTGGTGATCACAGATTAAGGCTTCCCACACACCAACAAGAATTAAGTAAGTAAAGAAAGTAATTGCAAAAAAAGAAATCACAGCACAACACAAGGAAATATAGTGGTTCCCCAAACTTTGGGTAGTCCACTCTTTTACCCCCTTGGTAGGAAATTCACTATCTTGCACTGAGTCGTTTGATAAGGAGACTCTTAGAACCACCCTGAGTCTTTTGATAAGGAGACTCTTAGAACCAACTGAGTCTTTTGAAAAGGAGACTCTTAGAACCAGTACAACTGAATTTTTTGAAGAGAGATTCTAAAAACTCTTTTACAGTATTTGAAAGTGAAATAAAGGTAAAGAAGAAAGAGAGATAATATAAAGACAAGAAGGAATCTTCTTCCTAGCAAGAAGATTGGAAGCACAAGAAGTAGTGAATAAAATCTCTCTTCTATAGTGAGAAGGAGATTGTAGGCCTTTTTTCTCTTTTGTGAGAGCTATCAGAGTTTGCAGCAGAGTGGCTTCAGAAGCAGGAGAAGATGGAAGCTTGATGGTTGCTGCAGAAGTATTTCTCAATTCTCTCTCTTTTTCTCTTGGGAGCTTTTCCTCTTTTACAATATGTATATGGTGGATCACTTCATCTATTGCTCTCTGCCAACCACCTTGTTATTTATAGCTCTGTTCATTAAAATAACACTATAGGAGAGTAATCAATTAGCAGACAGAGTATTAGAAAGAAGGAGAAATTTTCATAACAATTATATCCATAGAAGGAAAGTATTCATTCTGATTTCAAATAGTGTCCATAATGGATTTAATCAAATTAGCCAAGAATTCATTAGAGGAAAGAATAATTCAGAACGGCTATAAAGAATAATTTGATTCCATATAAATCAAATCTATGAAAGAAGGAAAGAGATCAGGCGATTTTTGAATTAATCATAGAAATCGACGTGCGTCGATTACTATTCGACGTAAGCGTCGAATTCGTCCTGGCAGAACGTCGAGAGGAGAATAAGGAAGGTGCGTCGACTAAGGTGCGTCGACTTCTCAAGATACGTTGACTAGAAGTCAGAGCTACGTCGACATAGGATATGTCGAATTCTTCTTAAAGGTACTTCGACTCATTCTGAAAGAAACGTCGATACTACTTTGCATCGAATACTATTCGACGCATATTTATTTAACCTTGATTTTCCTTTCTTAGAATTCATATTCAACTCATTTTCAGGGGTTAAGAGAAATCATTTTCCCAACAATCTCCCCCTATTTGTCTTAACCCTATTTAGAGGGAAATTGTACTAGCATCACAGCATTTGTAGAGAAAAGAAATATGTCAATCAAGCAGAAAAGAACTTGGAAAGAGAGATCATATAACCAAATTTTCCAGAATTATATAAACAGACTTCATGTTCATACCAATTAGTATTTAACTATAGGGTAAAGTATATCAGTATTATTTTCAGACATTACTCAGGAGGGGTAGGAGGAGTCTTTCTCTTTCTCTTGAATACTACTGTTTTAGGAGAGGGGGGTTTCTCCTTCTCAGTTGCAGGAAGTTCACCTAGCTCCCCCTGAGCAGATTTCTCCCCCTGGGATGGAACTTCCTTTGATCCTTCTACTTCTTCAATTTCTTTATCATCTTCAGCTCCAATCGTATCTGGCTCCTTAGCTCCTACTTCAGCCAACACAGCATCTGGCTGTCCTTTTTCATTTTCAGCTTCATTCATAACAGTATCCAGCTCCCCCTGAGTTTCAGTTTCTTTATTTTTCTTACTATCTGCCACATTTTCCTTTTCAGCTCCATTGTCTGCTCTGCTTGCCTCCCCTTGTAATAGTATCACTTGATTTGCAGCCTCTCTTGCTATATTAAGTACCTCTATTGTTTGTTCTTCAGAGTGTAGCTCAGGTACAACTTCATTTCCAATTGTCTTGAGAATTGCAAGACAATCATCTTTTGAGCAAGGAGGGGACTTGTGAGAGAGAGATTTAGGATTGGAGAGTTGCTCTTCATCTAGATTCTCCCCCTTCTTGACCTTCCTGGCCAGGGAGGTTAAGAAAGACCTGGTCACTCTAGAGGAAGAGAGAGAGGTCTTCAGATTTTGCACAGAGGCACTGACCCCATCTATTTGGGTGTGCATGTGAAGGATGGAGGAATGAATCTGGGAGCAGTGCTCATCCAGCATTGCTTGGAATGTTTGAGCTGCTGATGCAATGCACTGAGTAAGGAGGGCTTCAGTGGATGCAGATGGTTCATGTTGTGGTTGGTGATGAGGAGAGAGTGGTGGAGGTGGTGATGAGGGTGGAGAAAGGTTAGTTGATGTATGAGGTATTGGTGATAATGGAGGTGAAGAGGATGAGAAAGTATGAGGAGGGGGAGATGGAGAAACTGCTGTTTGAGGAGCAGGTGTTTGAGAAGAGGTAGGTAGAGTAGGAGTTGTGAGGGTGGTAGAGACTATTGGAGTGGATGATGGTGGTAGAGAAGGATTGTCTCTTTGAGGAGGAGGAGGAGATGGATGAACAGGAGAGTTAGGAGGAGAGGGAGTCCTTTCAGGAATGGAACCAGGCTTAGGGATTTGTCTGGTCCACTTAGAGAATAGAGCTATTGACATTCTTTTCCCTGGAGGAATGGGGATTCCTTTTGACCTATAGAGGTCAGGGAAGGAGTGGAAGAGTACTTGACTCATAATCCTCATATATGCATTTTCTTTGTGTGAGTATTTGGAGCCTATCATCTTGAGCAAGCATGTGGCCCAGTCCACCTTCTTCTTCAGCACAAGGGCCCCCATGATGTTCAGTTGCTGCTTGGGTACTGCATCATGGGCTGAAATTTTGCATAGTAGTATCTTTCCTACTACATCTGCTAGTAGTCTGTACTCCTCAAAAAAGTTTATTTTCTTTAGATGGATTGGTTTATCCTTTGAAAACTTCATGGTGGTTAGCAGATGCTTGATTTCATCAGGTGTGAGGTCTATAGATTCATCACCTAATAAGGGAATGATGAAGACTTATGAGGTTACTCTTTAGAAATTGATTTCCTTTCCCTATTTTATTTGAACAAAGATAATATTAAGATATACCTGATGGAAGATCAAAGGTGGTCCTAATATGTTCTGCAGAGATTGAGACTGGTGTCTCATAGATTGTTCCCTGGATTTCTCCTTGTTCAGATATCTGAACATGAGTCATTAGCTCAGTGAGCTCTGTTTCCAGGAGCTTGCATCTTGTGGAGATGAGTTTGTCCAATCCAGCTTCAGTGAAGAGAGCTATGATGTTCTTATAATTTTCTGCAGCGGCTTGGAAGGAGTCGAGGTCAATGTCGAAACCAGAGTTTATCTTGGGAGCCATTTTAGGTCAGTGAAAGAGAGGAGGAAATGGCTGGACTAAGGAGCAAGAAGTATAAAAGATGCAGAGTAGTGAAGGTTTCTAACTGAAGAGTCTTTTTAAGTTAGGTGAAGCGTCGAAACGGGACTCAATTCGAGGCTTATTCGGTACTTCAGTGGATGTGACCGAAAATATTTTAGTATTGCCGCTCGTTTTTATGAAGTCGACATTATGATGAGTGGAATTCGACGTGAGCGTCGATATAGTCTGATTTGGGATGATAGGGTTTCCTATCGACGTATGCGTCGATTGGAGTCGACGTATGCGTCGATTTCACTTATTGAGTTGAGTCATCGACGGTGCGTCGATTCGAAGTCGACGTGACTTTTGATTTCCTGAAGAATTTTAGGTGTTTATTTCTTTTTATCTCTTCCTAGTTCTAAGTCAGTCTTGGACTAATTTTTACAGATAGTTTGATTGGTTGTGCCAACATTGTTTGGCAAGGTGGCCAATTTTGTTACATATATGGCATTTGATTATCTTATTCTTATGATAATTTGAGTTTAGAGAAGGATAGAAGGGTTGATTAGGATAGAAAGTTTGATTAGGATGGGAATTTTGGTTACTAGGTTTAGGGTAGAAATTTTGGTTAGGATAGGGGTATTGATTAGGATGGAAATCATGGTTAGGATGAATGGATCCTGAATGGGAATTATAGAAGGTTTTTGGAGGATAGGCATTTAAGTTGCTCTGAATTTTTGTGCGTCGATATCTATTCGACGCATGTTGATAGTTGCTTCGATTTATATTCGGCGCTTTCTCCCGATAGCGTTGATCTGATATCGACGCATGGAAAAAGTTGCGTCTATTGGAAGTCGACGTACTTTTATTCAAGTGTCGAGTAGAGGTCGAGGCATCTGAGAGGTTGCGTTGACTAAAAGTCGAAGCACTATCATTCATGCGTCGATATAAAGTCGACGCAACTGTATCTTCATACATTTTCTTTTTCCCTTTTTCTGATTTTGTTCTTTTATGTATTGTTTCTTTTGGCTTAGTTGCTTCTTCAGATGAAGTTTGAGAGTCATCAGCTGAATAATATGATGTTTCATCAAATTGTTTTATTTCCTTGAGGGAGTCTTCTTCCTTATTTAGTGAGTCTTTTTCTTGGTTTGATTTGATTGGTTTTGTGAATTTTACAGGGATCATCCAAGCAGGTTTGTTGGATGGAGCTTGGATGGTTGAGGGATCAGCCCTTAGACCAAGATTTTTGTCTCCTTGTTTGTTGTTCAGTGATTTCCTTGAGAGTTTGGCTTCTCATTTTTATTGATTCTTCAAAAGCTTTTTCCTGGGATACCTTATCCTTAAGGAGCTGGTTTTCTATTCTAGCCCTTTCTACCTCCTTTTCTATGATGTTAGCCCTTAATTCATAATTTTTAGAGCATTTAACTTCTCTATTTCTCTGATTTTTAGCCACATTGATTTGTTCTTTTAGATCTTTAATTTCTTGTGTAGCTTTTAGTTGATCTAGACACATTCCCATAAAATCATTTCTGAAATTATCACTTTGAAAATCTATTTCATCAAACATGCTTACCTCATCCTTATCCTCAGATTTCTCTATGAGAATAAGGCTATCTTCTTTTTCATCTTCAGAAGATATGCTTTCTTCTGATCCTGTCTCACTCCATGATTTAGCACCATCATCATTCTTTGAGCCTTCAAGGGCCATCAAGCATAGATCTTCTTGCTTAGGCTCTTCATTGTCACTCTTAGAAGAGGAGCTATCCTCAGAGTTTGTATCACTCCAGGCTTCTGCTATAAAGCCTCTTTCTTTCTTCTTCCCCTTTTTCTTGAGATCTTTCTTTTTTAGATCTTTCTTTGTCTCAGCATTTTCTGGACATTCTGGAGCAATATGTCCAGGTTTCCTGCAAGAATAACAAATAATTTCTTTAGTAGGAGTTTTGTCATACCTTGGTTTTGACTCTCTCCTTCTCGATCCATCTGTCCTGACCCATTTCTTGAATTTTCTGGCCAGGAAACTGAATAGTTCTTCTTCAGTGATAGAGCTTCCTTCTTCTGTTGCTTTTAATGCAATGTTCCTGTCTTTTGAAGAAGTTGGAGTGTTTTCTTTTCTCTTCTTCTCTTCTCTGGTTTTCAGCAGTTGCTCATAGGATTTGAGTTTTCCTAAGAGAGCATCTGTTGAAATTTCCCTTTGTCCTCTTGTGTCTCTTATTGCCCATATCCTTGAGTCCCATGAACTTGGGAGACTCATCAGCAATTTGTCATTGATATCTGTGAGAGAGATTTCTCTATCCAAGTCCCTTAGTTGATTGATGATCAGACTGAATCTGTCATACATCTCAGAGATGCTTTCTTCATTCTTCTTTTGGAAGTTCTCATATTGAGAGATCAATAGAGCCTTCCTATCTTTTCTTTCATCAGCACTTCCTTCTACCATCTTTATGAGAGCCTCCCAAATTTCTTTGGCTGATTCACACTCAACAACCCTTTGAAAGATTTCATCAGAGAGGGTTGAGACCAGAATATTTACAGCTTTTGCATCACATGTTCCTGCCTTCTTCTCTTCAACTGTCCACTCAACCTTTGGGACAAGTGTTTGAGTCACTTCACCACTTGAGTCTTTTCTATAAGGCTTGGGGGGACCTGTCAAGATAACATTAAATAAATCTTCATCAATAGAATTCATATAAATCCTAATTCTTGTTTTCCAAACTGCAAACTTCTCAAGATTGCACATTGGTGGTCTGGTGGAAGCATAATCTTTGATTTGTGCCATGTGGAAAGAAATATTTTTCAGAAATATATATATATATATATATATATATAAATAAGAGGTAGGATCTTTTTGATTAAGGAGTTATCCTTTTTAGATCAACCTCCCTCTGATACTAAGTGAAAGTGCACAGTTAACCTCACTAGAATTCTCTAGAGGGGGGGGGGGGGGTGAATAGAGATTTAAAATATTTTGTGCAATTATATATATATTTATATGTGGTGATCACAGATTAAGGCTTCCCACACACCAACAAGAATTAAGTAAGTAAAGAAAGTAATTGCAAGAAAAGAAATCACAGCACAACACAAGGAAATATAGTGGTTCCCCAAACTTTGGGTAGTCCACTCTTCTACCCCCTTGGTAGGAAATTCACTATCTTGCACTGAGTCTTTTGATAAGGAGAATCTTAGAACCACTCTGAGTCTTTTGATAAGGAGACTCTTAGAACCAACTGAGTCTTCTGAAAAGGAGACTCTTAGAACCAGTACAACTGAATTTTTTGAAGAGAGATTCTAAAACTCTTTTACAGTATATGAAAGTGAAATAAAGGTAAAGAAGAAAGAGAGATAATATAAAGACAAGAAGGAATCTTCTTCCTAGCAAGAAGATTGGAAGCACAAGAAGTAGTGAATAAAATCTCTCTTCTATAGTGAGAAGGAGATTGTAGGCATTTTCTCTCTTTTGTTAGAGCTATCAGAGTTTGCAGCAGAGTGGCTTCAGAAGCAGGAGAAGATGGAAGCTTGATGGTTGCTGCAGAAGTATTTCTCAATTCTCTCTCTTTTTCTCTTGGGAGCTTTTCCTCTTTTTCAATATGTATATGGTGGATCACTTCATCTATTGCTCTCTGCCGACCACCTTATTATTTATAACTCTGTTCATTAAAATAACACTATAGGAGAGTAATCAATTAGCAGGCAGAGTATTAGAAAGAAGGAGAAATTTCCATAACAATTATATCCATAGAAGGAGAGTATTCATTCTGATTTCAAATAGTGTCCATAATGGATTTAATCAAATAAGCCAAGAATTCATTAGATGAAAGAATAATTCAGAACGGCTATAAAGAATAATTTGATTCCATATAAATCAAATCTATGAAAGAAGGAAAGAGATCTGGCAATTTTTGAATTAATCATAGAAATCAACGTGCGTTGATTACTATTCGACGTAAGCGTCGAATTCGTCCTGGCAGAACGTTGAGAGGAGAATAAGGAAGGTGCGTCGACTTCTCAAGATACGTTGACTCGAAGTCAGAGCTACGTCGACATTGGATACGTCGAATTCTTCTTAAAGGTACTTCGACTCATTCTGAAAGAAACGTCGATACTACTTCGACGTTGCGTCGAATACTATTCGACGCATATTTATTTAACCTTGATTTTCCTTTCTTAGAATTCATATTCAACTCATTTTCAGGGGTTAAGAGAAATCATTTTCCCAACAGGCTTGTCGAACGTGAGAGGCCCGCGCTCGACGCCTGCGTTTGTCTCTCAACGCATGAGCTCGACGCCTTCGTTCGACGCTCGACGCCAGCGCTCGGCGCCTGGTGTACTTGTTGTCTCAGCTGGTTCCGTCTTAACGGATGTTATTGAACCGTCTCAACAGAGGTCTGGTCTGAGCCCGGTTTGATACCCTATTTAAAGGGTGCATAACCTGGTTTAGGGTTAAGGAGGTGATTAAGTCCAAGAGAGTGCGATAGTTATTGCACGGTGTTCCTTGGCGGCGGCGGCTCCTCTGTTCTTTCCTGAGAGAAGATTGTGTGAGGTAGGATTGGTTTAGATCCTTGTGACCTTGTAAGCTGTAATCCTTCTTGGTAAATATAAAGAGAAGAAGAAGAAGGGGAGAGGGAACGTAGCCCAGTTTGGGGTGAAGCTATGTACATCTGTGTGACTTCTGGATTGATCTTTTTCTTCTGTGTGTTTTGTGTTTTTGATTTCTTTCAAATTTTCTCTTCTCGGCACACCCGGTTTTCTTTACAGATAAGTCCTATCATGGCGCAGTAAGGGTTTACTAATTAATCTTTGTTATCTTGCTAGAAACTGATCTCCTTCTATTGGATCGTGAAGCGCCCTTAGAGGGGGGGGGGGGGGGGGGTGGCTGCATAAGGGTTTTAAAAATTCTTTTAATATCTTTTCAATTTATGAAACACTTGGAATAATTCACCTCATGATTTACCAACAAAATATTTATAGTACAAAAGAAAAATACATGATTTTATTTCGTACAAAAGTGATTACAAAATTTGGTCTCAATAATGCTAGAAATTAAGGCGATGAATAAAAAATAACTTTTTATTTTCTAAAATGACTCGCACCTCTAACCGGTTGGCTTTAGTTTGTCCCTTCGTAGATATGAATTAAGCATCCCCTAGACCTAAACCTTAGTCTAGTCATCTAACACAAGAGGAGAATTTCCACTACGCCTCACACAAACCTAGTCACCAACATAAGGGCAAATTCCTCTCCCTAAGTTTCACACAGACCAAGTCGCTAACACAAAGGTGAATTCCAACAACGTAAAAAGAGAAAACGTAACCAAAAGATAAAGATAAAAATACAATAATGAGAAAACTCCCTTATATAGGAACCCTTGATGTTGATGTCATTTCTCTTGCAAAGGTTCAAACTTTGTGGCTTGGAAGTCTTCCACTTCGATGTCCTTTAGATCCTTGGAACTCTTCCGCTTGATATGAGTTTATTACGGCAAGATGAATCCAAAAGAGCATTGAGAGAAGGTGCATTTGATCATCATTTGGTAGTCTCCTTAAATATTATTGCATGATAAGCTCTTGATCTCCCTTTATGAAATCTCTCTTGAATGAGTATGAAGTGTTGGATCTTGAGGCGCCCTTAGAGGGGGGGGGGGGTGAATAAGGGTTTTAAAAACTTTAAACTTTAATAGAAAACTTTTGATATTTTGGTAGAACTAAGTTAAATCAAAAGTAAAGAGATAATGAAATTAGAAAAGAAATAAATTTTACTAAACCAGAAAAGACATGATTATCATTTGTAAAATTGATCACAAAATCTGATTTCTATGACGCTAGAAATCGAAGGCGAAATATGAAATATTCTTTTCGTTTTCTATACGGACTCGTATCCCCATGAACCGGTTGGCTTTAACCGATCTCTCCCCAGATACGGCCTCAAGCCGCTCTAGCCTTCCTATCACCAGAAAGGCCTCGAGCACCCCCTAGATCTACTCCCTAGACCTAGTCGCCAACACGGGGCGAATTCCTCCATAAGTCCTACCCAGACCTAGTTGCCAACACGAGGCGAATTTCCGAACCGATTACAAAGATAAAAATAAAAGACAAATACAAAAGACAAATATGAAACTCCCCATGAGGTACTCTGATGGAGACGCCGAAGAATCGTTGAAGATCGTTGAAGTCCAAGCGTGCGTTCTTCGCATTGAGTTAGCGTGTTGATCCAAGCTTCCTTCGATTCCTCCTTTTGAAATATGAGTGGGAGATGTGTTGGTCTGGAAATACAGCTCTCGCAAAGTTTCTGAAGTGCTGGAATAAGGCTCTCTTCAATCAGTCGTTGGAGAAGATGAAATCCACCTTTTTATAGGACTAGAAGCTAACGCCGACGTTAAGAGTTAACGTCGGGCGTTGACTCAGTATAGAAATAACTTGATGGCTCGGATCTTCAAAACAGGAAGGAGATTCTGCATCTTTGGAAACTTTCATTTTAGGCAACCTTAACGCTGGCGTTGACTCTAACGCCTGGCGTTGAGTCAAATCATTCCAAAAGTGCTTCTGCAATCACGACAACTTCCCTCCATGCTATTTTCATCTTGGCGGGAACGAGAGTCAACGCCGGCGTTAAGATTTAACGTCGGGCATTATCTCCCTTTCATTATTTTTAGCTTATGAGCAAATCCCGTCGATCGGCAAGCCATCCCGTCGATCGGCATGCCATCCCGTCGATCGTCAACATCCAGGGTTAAGTCTTAACGCCTGGCGTTAGACCATAATCATACAATCTTCTTGTGGGCAGTTCCAGACCAATAATGCAGCAACCTAGTGTCATCTTTGTTCAAACCTGCATGCTAAAAACACAATGGCAAATAAGATCAAATACAAGTAGGATTTGTTATTCTCAAATCAAAAGGATGCAGAAAACCGTGTTCCAACATGAAGGACCCCTCCAATCTATCTAGATGGCTAGGGCGAGCAACCCTTCGAAATTTTGTGTGAAAAGCCTTAGAGGAGGTCAAGTATGGGTTATTTAAAAAGTGATTTTAATGTGAAGGGAGCTACCGTGGCTCGATAGCCAGAGGTAGCTTCGGTAGTATCGCGCAGTCTTTAATTTCTTGCTTTATATGCTCTTCAATTTCATAACAATGGTTATCATCTTTGGAAATAATTATTTCCCCACAGTGGTGTGATAAATCCTTGCCCCTAACACGAGATTGCGTGCTCCTTTTGAATCTTTAATCATACTCTTATTGATGGGGTTGCCTAATAGTTACCATCGTGCAATATTTCCTATCACGGTCTTGTAAGGCTTTACCAAATAAGCATTGTGCGCCCACCAGAAATTGATTTCCTTCTTTATTTGGCTTTCAATTAGCAGAAGATTGGCTAGGTTGCCTAAATCTACCGCCGCGTGATAAGTCTATAGTTGCGTGGTAGTTATTTTCATTATGAGCTCTCATCTTTGGCCATGTCTCCTTCAAAATGTCCCTTGCAAGTTGTCCATCTAGAATGACTACTATCGCTAGTGGTAGTGATCATTTTAATCCTTCTTCTACTTTGATCATCCTTAATGAATTTCATTTTACTTGTCTCTATTATACCTGCATAACCTGCACACTATAAACAAGAGCAGGGTTGATCAAAATACAAGTTATGATTTGTTATTCTTAGACCAAAAGATATGGAACGCATGTTCTAACACCTTCTTCCTCTAAAGCAATCTATTCTAGAAAAGGTCTAGATCTTATGGAGATCTTATACTATCATCTCATTGAAAGATGGTTTATGCAACACCTCTTATGAAGCATCCTTATCTCATGCCTAAAAATTTGGTCATTTCCTATGAAATGGATGAAACACTTCCTGAATATGGAGAGCCAAGTGCATTTGCAGAATATATTTCTATGAGAGTCATTAGTACCTCTTACTGCAACGCACTGTGTGCGTCGTTAATATGCGCATCGACAACGCTCTATGCACGTTGTCGATACATTGCTACTATTAAGAGCGCTGACCTTGGCGGCACACGAATGTGCGTCATTAATCACTTTCTACAACGCAAAGCGTGCATCGTGGAAGACCATTTTTCTTGTAGTGTATATATGTGTGTGCTGCAAATCTTTTGCCAGTTGTGACTCGATCAGAATCAAGACTTTCCTTAATTGGATCATCAACGGTCACAATTAGATTTGAATCATTGTCTTAATCTGCTCAATCTTCATTCAAAATTATTATGTAGAGAGTCGACGCAAGGCTTCTTGAACGTTGACAACTTGTCGACGTAAGATGAGATATATAAAGCAAGATTATCTCAATGTGTGCAGTCATAGTTATGCTCTGACTTCTCTATAAGAGATCTTGACACAAGAAAGAATAATTGTCAGTATTCATGGGTTGACTATTAGTCGAAGCATAGAGTAAGCTTCTTGTCGTACGTCGACATCTCCTTGTTTACTTCTCATTATATATCGACATATCCTTAAAGCACAAAATTTTACTTAGTCTTACTCTGACTTCCTGAGTACATTGATTCTTTGCCTGGCCACTAAATCACTTCAGACTTTCACTAGACAAGATTACATCTATACATACATGCATTTTAACTTATAACACTTTAATAATCGGATACTCACCTGGAACCTCTCACACTACGGGAGGAATGAATGTTGATTTGGGTCTCATTTGTGTAGAGGGAGGCAAAGTCTGGGTAACTGAGGGATGCTGTTGCGAACTCCCTCCGGCTCCGTAATACCTCATGCACCAATACCTCTACCTTCTGCTAAAATCACAGTGACATCGACACTAAATTAGTCTAGGGTGGCCGTCGGACCAAGGTCAACAATCTCTTTACCCTTTGATTTGGATCCGTGCACCAGTTCTGCAGCTCGAATTTCCTTCTTCAACCGCTTTTTCTCAGCAGCTTTCCGCTTTTTCTCAGCAACTTTCTACGCCCTCTTGGCATCTGCCCGACCCTGGGCCTCCTTCTCCGGCAGCAACAGCCTTTTAACATCTTTCTTCACCTCCTCGGAGTATGTTTACTCTTTATCCTCCTGCTCTGGTTGCAACTTCTCAGTGACCACGTCTGGCATCTCCTCAACACGCAAATCAGACTGTTTTCCCGCATCATCTATGGGATCTTCAACAACAACCAAAACATCTTCTACTTGCGCGCTGGGGAAATTAGCCCAAGGTGTCCGCCCAGTCTCCTCTACGTCTAGGTGGACTACTTCAAAGAGGAGCCTCTCCACTCCACCCCCTCAGTAGCAGTATGCATGTGCTTCTTTCTAGCGACCTCCTTCTTGGGGCCCGTCTTCCATTTCCTCTTCTAATTAGGAGTATCTGTCGGGACCTCCTCCACCTCTGGCGTTTTCTTCACCTCACCTGATTCCTTCAGTGAGGGCTCGTGTGAAAGGTCCTTTGTAGGCTCCTCCTCCCCCTTCTTAAAGAATGTGTTCAACTCCTCATCCCCAGGGTTTGAAAAAGTGTCTGTACCCACCAAATTTAGTTGAATAGAAGCCGATGTGTCCTTCACATTAACGTCAATGGAAGTTTCAGGAGGCACAATAGCGTCGGTCGCCTTGGGGAGACCACACGTTGATTTCTTTTTCGCGACAACAATCATCACTTTGGACATGCCAGCCGAGCCTTTTCCTCTCTACCCCTTGCGAGAGGATGAGAGGGTGGCAGTCCTTTTCGCCAATGACTATAGAAGTGAAGTATTCCGAGTAGCCATATATTTATTGAAGATTATAACTGCATCGAGTATAGAAGAAATCATCCAAAAAATTTCCTTATAAGTAACCTGGTTCTGGGCTATTTATAGTTTTTGGAGCATTCAAGTTAAGTTGCGGTATCTGTAACTACCTGTCTACTTTTTTGAAGTCCGTGTGGACTTAAAAAAAGTCTGGGGAATATGGTAGCCCAGAATCTTGTGTTCTCAACACGATCCAGTCAGCCTCAGATGGAGCAAGGAGCCTCTTAGAGTTCAAGCCGTACCAGAGGACACTACCAGAGACCGCCTCAGCTCCTTCCCAACCCTTTAGTTGGGACAGTTACAACCTATTGTAACCGCACATTCTCTTCCTCTATCACCCCCTTCCCAGTTATCATGTACCCCGGGCATCCCGTATTTTTGGTATCGGCCCTTTCGGGCAGGCCCAAATTAGTATAAATATGGCCCAGAGTACCCAGAAAAGCACACTGAACTTGAGCCAAATACACCTTGTTTGTGCAGTCTTAAGCTCTCGTATCTCTCTGATGACTAAGGCTTTGTTACTTAGATGTAATCTCTCTATAATAGCTTTACTTGTGAGTAATAAAATCACCCGTAGCTAAGGCATTCACAGTTGCGGGAAATCTGGTGTAACTGTTAATGACAACCTTCTCCTCTCTCCCCCGTCTTTTATCTTTAGCTCTTTGCGGTTAGTAGTTGGTCACTTGCAGCTCATGGTTTCCCTTATCTTTGGCAGCTCGCAGTTGAGCGTGGAGGTTGAGGACACTTTTGGCTCCTATAGTGACGATGGATATTTTGTCGTGAAATGAGAAAAATTATATATGGATGAGAGGATAAAATTTATCATCCCCAATTTTGGTGAAGAAAAAAAGAGTATATTGTATGGGGTAAGATGATAGAATTCATCACCCTCTCTCCTTTAAAAATAAATTTGAATGATGAAATAAGTGATGATTCGTAGAATGTTGTGGTATGCACTGATTGGACAATCAGGCGGCGGTATTAACTGCTGACAGCGCGTATGGCAACATTTGAATCTGTCTAGACGATATTTCCATTGTTACGACAACAAGGACAATATCTCGATGACACTGGACATCCCTTTTGCACTCGTGCTTAAGATGACATGAAGTCATCTAACTGATGTCGGCGTAATCTTCTTGATTGCTTGATATCATTGTGATCATCTTATCTTCTCGATGACATGGTCGATGTCATAACGACAGAGTATTCTTCAGCAACTGCCCGTCTTCACAACTGCTTCTTCAGTGTTCTCGACATCACGTCTTCTTTTCGACGATATAGTTGTCATCAGTCTTATCGACGACACAGCTTCTTTTCAACGATATCTTCGACACTGACCTTCCCTTTGCCTTTTCAACGACACAGCTTCTTTTCGACGATATGGTCGACATCAGACTTCTACTTGCCTCAGTCTTGTTCCTTCTTCTCGGCATTCTGATATCGTTGAGAGGTGTTGTAGTGTTGATGTTACAACGATATCATCATGTGTATGTTATCTCGACGATAACCGACATGATCATGTTGCTTTGCTCTGCATATCATTTCAACGATATGCCTATACTTGTCGACGATATGTCCAGTCTTTTTCTACGATATTTTACTTAGTCAATTATTGAAGTACTGAGCATATCATCTGATCTCTGCAAGCATGAACTAGATGTAATATTAAATACACCTTGTACTTATCATTGAGCTGAGCACTTCTTCAAATCAGGAACACTGCTGGGCACTGTTCCCAACAATCTCCCCCTATTTGAATAAGCCCTAACTCATCTCAATGATAAATGCCACACACATACAGATTTAACATTTTAGATAATAAAATCACATCAAGCAGCAATCACAAAAATAGATTAAATGTTCTTGAATAAAAGTTAGCATTCATTTGCCCCATTCTAATTTTTAACTTGATTTGGTGCTCCTCAATGTCTGCTGCTGCTTGCACCTTTGTCTTTCTTCCTTTGCCTCTGATAGTAGTTGATGAGCTTTGGAATCTTCTTAGGAGAAGGAGGAGGACCATGTGGGAATGCTAGTTTGTGATTCTTCCTCCTTTCCAGCTGCTTTAGATGTTTCTCCCAATCAACTGACTGGTATACCCTTTGATAGCTCTCCTGAGGGTATTCAAATTGCATCCATGATTCTGTTATAATTTCTCTTGAGTCAGGACTCCACCTTACTGATTGTGGATCCAGCTCGATTTCCCTCAGCCTCTTTTACCTGTACTTATTACTCTGAATTTTCTTCCTTTTCCTGGAGGTTGCTGATTCTCCGAATTCTACGCCATACTCCGCTGAGTCAGTGCTTTCTGATGGGTTAGCAACTTCATATACTGATGGAGGTTTTTTTGCATTGTCTACTTCACTTGATTTGCTATCCACATGGCTTGATGGGATCCAACATTTATTATTTCATTCTCCCCTCTTTTGGACTTGTTCAATTACGCGTTCTTCAAGGGTTTCTTTAACCAAGTTTAATTGTTCATGCAGTTGTTGTTCAGTGATATCTAAGTTGTTTCTAACTTCCAGTAGATGTTGATCTATTGTATGGGCAATCTCATTAACCTTGTTCAGAACCTGATTCTTATTACTGTGAGCGACACCTGCTATTTGTTCAAAAGCATAATCCACATTCTCAGCGAATGTTACTTGATTTGTCAGTATTGAATGGGTTTGATGTCCCACCTTGTTTACTTCCTCACCCATCTTGTCTATTGCCGGAGCTGCTAAGGTGTAGAAGTGGGCACACTGGGTGTTGAGATTGAGTATGTCACTCTTTACAGCCTTGATCTCAATCTTCAGCTCCTTCCTTAGGCCATCCACAGTCTTTATGACAAAGGTTTCCAGTTGTTTCCTTTGAGCAGTCAGTAGGGCTGATATCATGTGAAAGAGAGATCATGTCTGAGTCGAAGATGGCTCAGCAGTTTGTTCTTCTTGATCTCCTCCTTCCTGTGGAGCTACTTCAGAGATATCTGCAGATGATTCTTCACTGGTGTGGACTGTCACTTTGGCTTTCCCCTTGACACTTCTGGTACTGTCTCACTTGGATATGTAAGCACAATCTTACTTGCTACTATCAACTCTCTGCAGTCTAAAGGAGTGGGATCTTTTATGGGCTCATGCACATTGCCTTGATCTTCTGTAGCAGGGGGCACATTTCCTTGATCTTCTAGGGTAGAGTACCCCAGTTGGGTCTCCCCCTCAACTTGAACATCTCCTTGGGCTGTGCCTCATGTCAGGAGCTCCCCATCAATCATTTCGTCATCTTGGGCTGAGCTCCCCAATTGGTACTCCCCCTCAATTTGATCTCTCCCCAAGTTGGGGTATCTATCTTCTTCAACATCCTCTTTGTGAGCAGGTTTGAGAATTGATGCAGGAGTATTTCCTTGAGCAGATGTCGCACCAAGGTTTTGTTGAGGTGGGGAGCTGTCATCGGAACTGCTTGATGATGCTTCCTCATCAGAGATGATGGCTTGGACGACTTTCTTCTTTTGCTTCTTTGAGGCGGGTGCTGCTTCAGGGGATGCTTTGGGAATTGACCTATCCCAGCGATCAAGCATCTTTGCGTCCAGCCATTTGGAGTAGTGCAGGGGCACTCCCATTCTTCTATGCAGTGCTTTATCCAGGATGTTCAGAAGGAAGAGGGACATAATTCTTCCATAGGAGGGGGTCTTCAGGGTACTCTTTATTCTCTGGAAAAGAAATCCGCTCCAGTCGTTCTTCTTGGTCAGAATTATCCTGGCCATGACGACAAACATCTCCTTAGAGATTTGGTCATGCAACCTAGGTTTGCATAACAGCACCTTCCCCACTATGTCTGATAGCAATTTTCCTTTTTGATTGAACTCATTCCTCTTGATTGACCCATAGGTCTTCCCGGTATGGCCGCACCAGGAATAACTGGCTGAGACATCCTCCGTCGTCAGCTTTTCTTCCTCTCCCCCTTCAATCCTTGGCAGATGGAGTGTCTTTCTGAGATTCTTAGCATATACTTTGACTTTCTTACCAACTACAACAGATTTTATCTGAGATTCTGAATGGTTGATCTGGGCTTCAGCGAAGAACTCCGTCAGTTCTCGGTGAAGAAGAACTGAGGGCCCGCTCAGCGGATACTCTATGCCTGTGGATTCGAGGAGCCCTAACACTGACCTAACTTTTTTCGAGCACGAGTTGAAACCCCCATGCTGGAGTTCACAACCGGAGATTACTTCTTCTCTCTTGGGAGCCATTGATTCAGAGAGAGAGAGGAGGCAGTACGTCGGAGACGGAGCAGTGGTTTGTCGACGGAATAGCTTGGGGAAAATGATAGCGTAATTTTTATTCTCGATCATTCACTTTATTTATAGTGTAGGTAGGTGAGGGGCGCGTACCTTTGACTGTGTTGGTGAAAAATGATCAGACGGCTCCGATAGAGCGATCTAGTGCCATGATAAATAACTCGATTTTATTTTGTCGATACTGCTTATTATCGTCGAAATGGTTCTTGGATACGCATCCTTCCAGCTCGATCTATTGTCATCGTAACATCTGTTGTGTCGTCGTAATAACTTATTGTATCGACGATACATATTCCTTAAACTTGTCAGCCTAGGACAACTTTAGGCCCTTCTTAGGAGATATCTTTTGGCACTAACCCTGAGAGTTCTCCAGGGGTGTTTTGGTCAATTCCAACTTGTAATCTTATTGACTTCTTTTGGTCTTTTTAGTAGGGTGACCTGCACTAAGATTGTTAGTAAACTAATTTTGCTGTTTTGCATATGGGCCAGAATAACCATCTTGTCCAAGGCCCAGATTTGCTTCTGATGGGCTCTTGGACTACCTGCAAAATGAGATTATAAGCCCTTATGTACCCAAGTAGCCTTTGGTCCTAGGATATTGTTAGCTTTAAGAGGCATACTGGATCTAACTGCTCCGGAATATGCATAGTGATGATGAACAAGATTACTTGCAAGTTTAGCATTTGTTATCCTTGGAGCAGTTGGATTGTACCAACAATCTATTGCAAAGTGCCCAGTCTTTCCACAACACCAATATTCAAACCTGTTCTATCTTCCTTTTAGGCTGACTGTGTGAGCATGAGTCCTTTGTCTGTTAACAGAAGGATAGTTGAAGGAGACTGATATGTACTGATTGTGAGTGTGATGTTGACCATCACCATCCACAACTTTCCCTCTGGAGTCAGTCTTCTTTAGTGATTTCTTCTCTTTTCTAGACCAAGTAACTTCATGCCTTCTTGTGATCATCTCTTCATGAGGTACCCTTGGGGTTTTAGGCATGTTCTGGGGTTTGAAGGAGCTTGCTACAGGCTTCCTTGCAATGAAGGATTTATCCTCCACCCTTCAGACATTATTATTCTTAGATTTCAGGGTACTGGGCTGATCTCTATCCTTCTTTAGAAGCACTATCTCTTTGGTTAGAGAACATCACAGCTCCTTACGGTCAATCAGTGCCTTCAGAGTTTTCCCAAATTTACTTATCAAATCAAGGTTGGAGCTTGCCTTGAAGTCCTTTTGAGTCGGCAAAACTCTGCATTCTGTAGAGTTAGCTTTTCAGTCTTTTCAGAGTGATCAGAATTTTTGGCTTGAAGGATTGAGATCTTTTCAGCTTGCTCCTTGCAGAGCATCTTGACCTTTTTGAGATCTTCTAGAAGGACATCATATGGCTTGGACAAGTCATCATTTCTTGATGAGCTTGTCTCAGATTCTGAGTCTGAGGTAGATAAAGGAGCTCTTATGCATACATGTTCAGGGGAGACATCATCCTGAGTTTCCTCCTCTGACTCAGATATGGCAGTCAGTCCAAAATCAGCATTCTCTTCTGAGTCTGAACAACTTGAGTCACTATCACTCAATGTTCTGACTTTCTTCTCAGCTACCTTGCTTCTTTCTGATTCTTGGAAGGCAGTACTGATTCTTCTCTTCCATCTTTTGGTCCTTCCATAAGGACTGTTAGAGAGTCCCACATCTCTTTTGTTGTTATGCAGTGAGCCAGTTTCTAAAATGTTGAGATGTCAACTGCACCAGCTATAATATCTTTGGTTTCCTTGTCCAAGTTGACTAGGATGATCTCATCTTCAGTCATTTTCTTGGGCACTGTCTTGGAGACATATGACCCTTCTTGAACAATTTGAAACATTCTAGGGTCCATAGCCTCCGTGAATATTTTATCTCTTACTTTCTAAAGGGCAAAATTCTCCCTAGAACAAGTAGCTATTTTTGATTCCATGGCTATGATGAATGGACACCCACGAGCAGATATGTTCAAGATGTTAAGCTTTTCTTTGAACAACCTACCTCTGATACCACTTGTTAGTTATGGGGTGTCGACTTATCACCCAGAGGGGGTGGGGGGGGTGAATAGGTTTTTCAAATTGTTTTGTCCCCTTTAGGTGTTCTTATTTTCTGGATAATTGATTTAGAGTTTGAGAGAGCACAACACAGAAAACACACATGGACTTATAGAGGTTCCTCAAGACAAGGTGTCTTGAGTAGTCCTCTTTCCCTTTGCGCCTACCTAGCAGTGTGCTAGGCTCGACAAACTCCGCCAATGTCTCTAGCCCACAAGCCTTATTACTCGGACCCGCAAGTCCCTGCAGCCTAGGCCCGCAAGCCCCTTCACTGCACCCGAGCCCGCAGGATCGACCCTCAAGCCCTCAAGCCCTACACAGCACAAACCCGCAAGTCTTGCCTGCATCCTTGGCCCGCAATCCCCTTCACTGCACCCGAGCCCGCAAGCTCGACACTCAGGCCCTCAAGCCCTACACAGCACAGACCCGCAAGTCTTGCCTACAGCCTAGGCCCACAAGCCCCTTCACTACACCCGATCCCACAAGCCCGACATGTTTGGACCCATAAGTCCCTCTGTCCTAGCCCTCAAGCCTCGCAGATCTCAAGCCCTCAAGCTTGAAACACAGATCTAAAAACAGATCTCACAGATTTGGCCCACAAGCCTTACAAAGAAAGATTTGCAATAAGTTCTTCTGCCTGGTGGAGATCGGCTTCTTTCCTTGAAGAAGATGCTTCTGATTTTGAATCTGTATGACACAAATCTTCTTCAAGTTTTCTTGCTTTGCCTGATGCTGACTGGCTTCCTTTCTTGAACGATTCTTAACAGTAGATGAGACTTAACTGCTACTTGAAGAACACAAGATGATCGTTTTGTTCTTCCCTTCTTTCTTTCTTCTTCACCGCAGCTTGTACTGTTGTATTCAAAATGCTCATCGGGATTCTTTTTCATTCCTTTGTTTGAGAGAGAGGTTTAGGGCATCCACTGTTCCCTTTTATAGGACTGAGACGCCGCTTAACGGTCTCCTATGATGTCCTTTTCTAACAGACTCCCATACTTTAAGAGCACGCGCTGATTGGACAATCAGGAGGCGGCATTAACTGCTGACAGCGCGTCTGGCAACATTTGAATCTGTCTCGACAATATTTTCATTGTTACGATGACAAGGACAATATCCCGACGATACTGAACATCCCTTCTGCACTCGTGCTTAAGATGACATGAAGTCATCTAACTGATGTCGGCGTAATCTTCTTGATTGCTTGATATCGTTATGATCACCTTATCTTCTCGACGACATGGTCGATGTCATGTCTACAGATTGTTCTTCAGCAACTGCCCATCTTCACAGCTTCTTCTTCAGTGTTCTCGACGCCACGTCTTCTTTTCGACGATATAGTTGTCATCAGTCTTATCGACGACACAACTTCTTTTCAACGATATATTCGACACTGACCTTCCCTTTGCCTTTTCAACGACACGGCTTCTTTTCGACGATATGGTTGACATCAGACTTCTACTTGCCTCAGTCTTGTTCTTTCTTCTCGGCATTCTGATATCGTTGAGAGGTGTTGTAGTGTTGATGTTACAATGTTATCATCATGTGTATGTTATCTCGACAATAACCGACATGATCATGTTGCTTTGCTCCGCATATCATTTCAACGATATGCCTATACTTTTCGACGATATGTCCAGTCTTTTTCGACGATATTTTACTTAGTCAGTTATTGAAGTACTGGGCATATCTGTTGGATCTTATGGCGCCCTTAGAGGGGGGGGGGTGAATAAGGGAATAAAAATCTTTTTATAATTTTATGGAAAATACTAAATTGTTTTATAATATGAGAAAGGCAAAATGACAATTTAGCTAATTTGTGAGAATATCATAATTTTCAAGTTTAGAAATAAGTACTAAATTGTTTTATGATTAAGAGATTGAAATAAACAATTTAGATAAAGTAATTTGGATTTAAGACTTTGTAACCAATATTTTAGAGATAACGCCAAAGGAGAGAAATCAAGTAAACACAAATAGAGACATGATTGTATTTATATAAAAGAAAAGTGTTTACATAAATTTGATTTCAATATCGCTAGAAATCGAAGGCATACAAATGAAAATATCTTTTCCTTTTCTATACCGACTCGTATCCCCACGAACCGGTTGGCTATAGCCTATATCTCCCAGATATAGACACTAGCCTCCCCCTAAATCAAATCTTGATCTAGACGCAGCACACACGGCGGCGATTTTCTCCCAAGCCACACAAGGACTTGACACCGCACACAAGACGATGATTTACCCTAGACCACACAAGGATCTAACACCACACACAAGGTGATGATTTCCCCTAAGCCTCACACGGACTTAGACGTCGCACGCAAGACGACGATTTCTACAACGGTTACAAAATGTATGGAATGGAAATAATGAAAACAATGATAAAAACTCCCTATATGAGATTTCAGAAGATGAGGATGAAGGATCGCTGTAGCCTAAGCGAGGTCGAAGCGATCGTCCTTCGGATGTAGCGTGACGTTGTCCTCCTCCAGAATTCTCCTTAAGCTTTTAGTGGGAGATCCATCTTCAGCAGCATAACTGGTATAGAATTGTGGCACAAGCTCTCTCTCTGGATGGATTAGCCAAAACGAGAAGCAAAGCTCCATTTTATAGAACTCCTCGCTAGCGCCTGCGGTAGTGGCTAGCGCCTGCGGTAGCGTCCGTGTCCAGCGGTTGCACAACCGTCGGCGGCGTGGCGCTCTGCACGAAATCGGGATACCGCCGGGCGGTATCGCTAGCGCTGGCGGTAGCGCTGTCGCCAGGCGACATCGAGTGTCGGAATTCCGACAGCCCCTCGTCTGAAACTTCTCCAGACTGTATATTGAGTCGTTCTCATCCCGAAATGGGGTGGCACGTTCTGTAACTCTTCCTGGATTGAAAGTTATGGTCATTTTAAGATCAGTACGCAAAACTCATGCTTTTGCTTTTTCTAATGTGTACACACTCTCGGATCATGCCCATGAACGAGGACTTGTCTCCTCATTGAACCTGTACAACCTGGA
Source organism: Dactylorhiza incarnata (assembly GCA_033032865.1). Lineage (NCBI taxonomy): Eukaryota > Viridiplantae > Streptophyta > Magnoliopsida > Asparagales > Orchidaceae > Dactylorhiza > Dactylorhiza incarnata. Next base: position 221,671 of record JAWHQI010000508.1, on the reverse strand, counting down.
CACTATAAACACACAAAAGACTAGATCAAATACAATATGGGATTTGTTATTCTCAAACAAAGGGATGTGACACACATGTCTAACAATCTCCCCCTTTTGATAATAACAAATCCTCTAAGCAAGAAATCAACAATAGTGTTTATAGATAAGATAAGCAAGATAAAAGTGCAACTATAGTATATGATAAGCATGATAAAAAGTGCAACTATAGTATATGATTAGCATGATAAAATTGTGCATACTCCCCCTAAATTAATGCTCCCCCTACATAAATGCATTTTATGTTTTACTCCCCCTACATGATAGAATTCATGAATTAGTCTCCCCTTATTCTTCTATAGTTCACCTATATAGATTTCTTCAATTAATCTCCCCCTTTTGGTATTATCAAAAGAAGGTGGGGTGAGGGTAGTAAGGAGGCATTTAAATAATAAAGCATGATCGAGCTTTTGAATATATGAAATGATAAAGAGTTGAAGCAATGTATATAAGAGATTTCAAATATAAAGATAAGAGTTGTAAGCAAGCGGAAGATTATAATAAACATCTTTTTGTAAGCATGAAAAGCATAAGTAAAAATATGAGTTTTAGTTCAAAATTGAAAGATGTTTTAACCTTTTTGAAATCTCAAAGTTTTTTATAAAGATACCAAGCATGAAATGAACATATCAAAGAGAGATTATACTACAATGCTACTTAATTTTAGATTCAAGAAATACCAAAAACATTGTAAAGATCATGCTAGGTTATCTAGTGCATTTTTACATAAAGAGTAGTATAGATAAAGCATTAGAATCCAATACTCATGAGAAGAAGTGTTATGAAAGATAATGATGTGCACATAAGTGTATTTTGGGCAATGTTAACAATTGATTTAAATCATCAAAATACAAGACATATGTAGAGTAAAGTGCACAATAAAACACAAGTAAATTACTTTCACTCACTTTTAATGCACATAATTTTTTAACAAAGTGGTATAATAACTAAGGTTTGCACAAGCCACTTTACTATTCTTTCCAAGGTGCTCAACCTCACAATGCTTATGAAGACTTATCAGGAGGTTCAAGTAGTGCTTGGTGGAGTTATATTTGTCTATATATATAATTTTTTGTTCACATTTGTGAGACAACATTCTCCGAATACACTTGTTTTGCAAACCCAATATTTTTTTTAACTCTTAACCACTTTTCTAAATTTCATAAGTGCAATTCAAATGTTGTGTAGGCAATAAACTTATGCAAGTTTTAATTCATTGTACAAATACAATACACAAGCAAGCATTTTTAGATTTAGACACACATGTTGATTACCAAAATAAGTGAGTGAAATGTATCATTATCAATCATAAAACATTTACTCATACTTAGAGGCATGCTAAGCTTGGTTCTACACATTTTTCAATACAATTGATGCACTTTAAATAGATATATCAAAGCATGATAAGCAAAACAATGTTCATAGTAATTTGAAAGAATATGTTTCAACATTGTAAATAATTCTAAATAATAGAATTCATACATACTTGATATTGGCAATAAAGATCATACAAATTTTTTTTGTTTTATAATTTTTTTAAATCAAAAACAGAAAAATCACAAAAAAACATATTTTTGTAAGTTTTGAATTTTGAATTTTTGTAGTAGATTTTTCATAATATGAAGAAAAACATAAATAACAAAAATATTTTTGTATTTTTGAATTTTGATCTTTTGTAGTTGATTTTTCATAATATAAATAAAACTAAAATAACAAAAGTCAGAAACACAACAAATAAGTAGAAAATATGAACCAACATATTTTTATGGATTTTTTGAAATTTTAAAAATCAGAAAATTCCAACACCCACGCTAGCGCCGACGCTAGCGCTAGCGCTGGAAACAGTACTCGATTTTTTGAGAATTTTAAAAATCTGATTTTTGATATTTATTAAGTGTCCTTAGAGTAGTCTTATGCAGAAATTTTGGAATTTTCAGAGATGACTTGATTGCTCAAATTTGCATAAAACTTTAGCTTTTTCAAATACATGTGTTTTACAAAAACATTTAAACTCAAAAAGATAAATTATGCAAACACATGAAGACATTTTTATTAAACAACCCAAAATATGCATGATTTAAGTAATAAGTGAATAAAAATGTTCATGCAGTGAGTAATATAAGTATGTCATAAGATTAAAGGCTACCCCGACTAAATGTCTACACCCTAGCCCCGTACTAAGTGACGGATTGGCATGAGGAGCTGCACGCATGCCGTAGGTTGGGGTGTTAGTCCCATATGCACACACTAGAGAACACTCAACCTAGCACTCTTTCCCTCGAGTGCCTCGCAAGGCCCCACTGGAACCCTCCCTGGTTAAGGACAAGACATGACTTAGAGGTTAGGTCTCTAATGCATACAACCCTACGCCCTCGCTATTGTGAGATATGAAGTCATAGGTGAATAATCTTTTGGACAACCTATGCTTTTTAAATCTATGGGTTGATATGTAAACTATGGGTTTTTGTGAAGAGTTATAAAGCCGCACAGTTTTTCTACTTATTATGAGATGACGAAATGAGATAACTAGCACAATTACTAATATTCAATAAGTGACAATGCTAGTATGATGATTTTTGAGTTTAATGTCATGTCATAAGATTTATATTGAAATTGCATGTATTCCAAAATAGAATTTCAAATTATAGATCTAGAATAGAGTGATGATTAAGTTTGATGTATATCTTCATTGTAAAGTTGATTCTAGGGTCTACAAATATGAGAGATACATGCAATCACTAGCAAAGCAAATCAATACATCAAATAATGTAAAGAAAACATAATTCATAATTTTTATCATAAGATTCATAATTCCTATTATAGATTTGAGATATGTCTTGATAGAACATGAATTATGATTTATGATTAAAGAGAATTTTTGCATAGAATATATGTTAGATCATCATGATGTATGAGAATTCTAATCCTTCTAGACTTATGATATAGTGATATAGTGATTTTCTTTTGAAAGAACATGATTGATTTGTAAGTCTAGGAAAAATGATGATCATCCAATCATATAAAAGACAAAGATCATATATATATAAAGTTTTTGAATTCTTATAAGATTGCTTTCAATAATTAAATTTATTGATCTTTGGTTTTGCATGATAAGAATGATTCATGAAACAATATTCATAAATATTCTAATGAATAATCCATAAACTATGTGTTTGTTGGAATTTTAGTATTCTATATATATCAAATCACATAGTTATCATGATATTTTAATAACATTGTAAATGTTCTACCCAGCATAAATATATAAGCATAAACCAAGAAGCAATGCTAGGATGATGAGTTTGAATGCAATGTTATTACATAGGATTTAATGGAGATAATGTTGCATGTAATATGAGAAATTTTCAAATTAATTTTCTTTAGACCTAGAATGATATGATTAAACATTTGATTTGATCTTAACGATACATGACGATTCTAAGGTCTAAATTACATGCAAACATTGGTGACACACATCACACACATAATATGAGATATGAAACAATTATACTAAGGATAGCATGTGATGAAAAAAAAAATCCATAAACATAGAAATTTCCGAATCAAGCGAACTAAGATAGCATTTAAAAATGGAGTTGAAATTGAGCAAACTGACAGCACCAAAAGAACTCAAATGAACAAGCCTAGTTTGCCAATAGATGGAGATTTCTGTGCTCTTTCCGAAAAGATATTAAACGCGAAAATCGGACGAGCGGATCAAAAGATATGGCTATATGAAGTTTTGATCAAAAAACTCACTTTTTGAAAGATTAAGCATGCGTTTAGATGAATTTTTGTTTTCGATTTTATTTGATAATATTTTTCATTATAGGGGCTATCATATGCAGCAAATAAAATTGAAGATTATCATAACGTTGCGCATTTTAATTTTTACCTTAAGCCCTTTAATAAACCATTTAAATCCATTTTTAAAGCTAATTTCATTAGTCTTGAAAATAATTTCAATATTCAATTTCTAATGATAATTCAAGACAATTAGGGGTAAAGGATTTAAACGGATAAAGTACAATCAAAGATGAGATATAGATCACTTTGAAAAATATATGACTTAATGTTCAATTTTAATACAAATTTGATTTGATAAACATTAGGCTTAAAATGTAAAAATCATATTTCATAATATATCTAAGTGACCTTAGCGTGTTGGCTCAAAAATAAGAAAATAAATAAAAGAAAAAGCAATTAAGCATATCATGAAGTAGAGTAATGATATTTCATATTTAATTGTTTCTACTTCATGCAAATGATAGGATACTAATAAGTAAGAGATTTAGGTATCCAAAGTTGACAATGTGGGATGGTTCTTTTGGGTACCCAAATACATCGTGTAGGCTTTTGAGAAGTTAATGATGAATGAGCCTTTTTAATTAATGTTGATATGTCATTTTTCTTTATGGGTCTCCATTCATACATTGGTTGTTTATCACTTAAATCCATATAATGATTATGTGAATTGTTTGAAAAATAATTCATTGGATGTTTATGTTTATTTAAATTATTTTTCAAAATAGCTTGATGTTGATAATCATAATGATTTTTATTATATGGATTGTTTGAAATTTTATAAGAGTGATTGTCTTTCTTTAGAAGTGATTTTTGAAAGAGTGGGTTACAATATGTTTTAAATGATTGGTCCTTATTTAGATGATTTTCATTTCCACTCTTTCTTATATACCTACTCTTATAATATGAAGTTAAGTTTTTAGACTTTTGAAAAGTTGATAAACTAGAAAAAAGAGATTTTTCATTATATGAAAATTTTTGAATAAACATTTTTAATGATTCTAGTTTATCCTTTAAGTTATCATTTTCTTTTATCAATTTTTCATTATGCTCTTTTGAAATTAAAAGTCCTTTTTCTAAAACCTTGAGTTCTTCTTTAAAAGAATTATAATCAAAACAAGATTTAACATTTTTAATTAAAGAGCATGATAGATAATTTAACACATCAATATTTGATTCTACATTATCGTTTGCTTTTAAAGATTTATTTTCTAAACGTAATTTGGAATTAGCAATTTTTAACTTTAAAATTTTACGTTTAGCAATTTTAAGCATACGAGATGTATAAATAGAATTTTTTACGAAAAGAGAAGATTTAGATTTTCTTACCTTGCAATAGTTTCCGTCTTCTCTTTTGCTTGATGTGTTGCCAACAAATGAGTCCAATATTGTGACGTTGTATTCTTCTTCCTCCAAGCATAAATCCTCATCGATTTCTTCTCTTGGATCCATAAGGAATTCGTCGTCGATTTCTTCTCTTGGATCCATGAAGAATTCCTCGTCGATTTCACTCTTAGATTTATCGTCCTCCAAGAGTGAGTCCTTGTCGATTTCTTCTCTTGGATCCATAAGGAATCCCTCTTGTTCATCATCTGTGGAAGGAAGATTATAAGTATTCTCAAGAAATTTCCAAACTTCATAAGCAGTAGGAAGTGTATAAATAAGTTTGAAAATATTTTGATCTAATGCACAATAAAGACTATTCATAGATTTGGCATTTAAAAACATTTCATTTTTATTTAAAATACTTGGGGGCATTTTAATTGTAATATTCCATACTTCCATATCCAAAGATTTAAGAAATTTTTCCATTAGAAATTTCCACCCATTATAATTTTTGCCTTCAAATAAAGGTGGTGCTAAAGATTTTTCATTTATAAGAAAATTTCCCCTACTAGTAGAAGCGAGATCATGAGACGCCATTATTCCTGGTTTTTAAACCGTTTGGTATAACCTAGCTCTGATACCACTTGTTGGATCTTATGGCGCCCTTAGAGGGGGGGGGGGGGGTGAATAAGGGAATAAAAATCTTTTTATAATTTTATGGAAAATACTAAATTGTTTTATAATATGAGAAAGGCAAAATGACAATTTAGCTAATTTGTGAGAATATCATAATTTTCAAGTTTAGAAATAAGTACTAAATTATTTTATGATTAAGAGATTGAAATAAACAATTTAGATAAAGTAATTTGGATTTAAGACTTTGTAACCAATATTTTAGAGATAACGCCAAAGGAGAGAAATCAAGTAAACACAAATAGAGACATGATTGTATTTATATAAAAGAAAAGTGTTTACATAAATTTGATTTCAATATCGCTAGAAATCGAAGGCGTACAAATGAAAATATCTTTTCCTTTTCTATACCGACTCGTATCCCCACGAACCGGTTGGCTATAGCCTATATCTCCCAGATATAGACACTAGCCTCCCCCTAAATCAAATCTTGATCTAGACGCAGCACACACGACGGTGATTTTCTCCCAAGCCACACAAGGACTTGACACCGCACACAAGACGATGATTTACCCTAGACCACACAAGGATCTAACACCACACACAAGGTGATGATTTCCCCTAAGCCTCACACGGACTTAGACGTCGCACGCAAGACGACGATTTCTACAACGGTTACAAAATGTATGGAATGGAAATAATGAAAACAATAATAAATACTCCATATATGAGATTTCAGAAGATGAGGATGAAGGATCGCTGTAGCCTAAGCGAGGTCGAAGCGATCGTCCTTCGGATGTAGCGTGACGTTGTCCTCCTCCAGAATTCTCCTTAAGCTTTTAGTGGGAGATCCATCTTCAGCAGCATAACTGGTATAGAATTGTGGCACAAGCTCTCTCTCTGGATGGATTAGCCAAAACGAGAAGCAAAGCTCCATTTTATAGAACTCCTCGCTAGCGCCTGCGGTAGTGGCTAGCGCCTGCGGTAGCGTCCGTGTCCAGCGGTTGCACAACCATCGGCGGCATGGTGCTCTGCACGAAATCGGGATACCGCCGGGCGGTATCGCTAGCGCTGGCGGTAGCGCTGTCGCCAGGCGACATCGAGTGTCGGAATTCCGACATCCCCTCGTCTGAAACTTCTCCAGACTGTAGATTGAGTCGTTCTCATCCCGAAATGGGGTGGCACGTTCTGTAACTCTTCCTGGATTGAAAGTTATGGCCATTTTAAGATCAGCACATAAAACTCATGCTTTTGCTTTTTCTAATGTGTACACACTCTCGGATCATGCCCATGAACGAGGACTTGTCTCCTCATTGAACCTGTACAACCTGGACACTATAAACACACAAAAGACTAGATCAAATACAATATGGGATTTGTTATTCTCAAACAAAGGGATGTGACACACATGTCTAACAATATCATCTGATCTCTGCAAGCATGAACTAGATGTAATATTAAATACACCTTGTACTTATCATTGAGCTGAGCACTTCTTCAAATTAGGAACACTGCTGGGCGATGTTCCCAACAAGGATCGATAGCTCAAAAAGATGGAGGGGTAGATAAAGATGTGATACATAGAATCCAAGCAGGTTGGTTGAAGTGGAGAGTCGCGTCTGGGATCTTATGTGATCGTAAAGTACCATTAAAACTTAAAAGCATGTTTTACCGTACTGCAATTACACTAGCGATGCTCTATGGTTCTGAGTGTGGGTGGTGAATTGTGTACATGAGCAAACAATGGGACTTGTAGAAATGAGGATGCTTAGGTGGATGTGTTGACTCACGAGACTGGATAAAATTTGGAATGAATGTATAAGGGATAAGACAAGAGTGACACCAAGTGTGGAGAAGATGTGAGAAGCTCGACTATGATGGTTAGGACATGTACAAAGGAGACCATTAGAGGCACCGGTTAGGCGTTGTGAGTGTTTAGTCACTAGGCATGTTAAACGGGGGAGGGGCAGAAAAATAAAGACTTGAAATGAAACTATAAGGAAAGACATGATATACTTAGGCATTACTGAGATTATGACTAAACATAGGGCACAATGGAGACAAAAGATCCCTACAGCCGACCCCACTATAGTGGCATAAAGGCTCGAGTGTTGTTGTTATTGTTGCGGAGCACACCGTCGTACCTCCACTGAAGCACCACCACGTGCGAGTAGTTCTTATTTTTGTCCCCCAAATTATGTGTTTTGTCCCCTGCCCGTGCTCATCCCTGAGGTATAATCGTGCCTATGAGCATGAGTAGCTGTTATGCTAAACTAAAATATCGGCACGACCATACTCATCCTTGAGGCATGATCGTGCTTGATCAAATATAGGTACAAACGTGCATGAGCGCATGGGCAGTTGGGTCATTCCTTCAGTGGATTCAACACGGCCGTGCTTGTTCTTGAAGCACAATCGTGCGTGAAAAAAAATCTGCCCATCCAAGGTTCTATCCTTTGTCAGAGCGCTTTCTTCAGGCATGACCATGCATCGACGCATGGGAAACTGCTTCATTTTATGTTGATGGACGACCTGATTATTCACTCTTCAAGCACGAATATGCCACCTTGTGCACATCGTCGTGCATTATCTTCTGATAGGCTGCCATCTTCCTATTCGACATCGTCCCATTTTCCTGCCAATCATACATTGTTCACACACAGTCGTGCGCACGATCAGGGGCACGACCATGCATAGTTTATTTTTTTGCTTCTATAAATATGCAAAATTAGAGTTGGGTCGAAAATCTTTAAATCGATTCTCATTTTTTTCATGTCATGAATGTCCAAGCAAGGAGGAAAAGCTCTTCCACTCCAACCAAAGCCTTAAGGAGAAATGTTTAATGGAAGAGGGGTCCATTAGAAGGCTATTGCGACAAATATGTGGAGTAGGGCAAATGTGGAGAGAAGAAGGGCTACACAGGAGCAAGGTGAAAGCTTCTCCCTTACCCCAGACACATCCAAGGCGCAAAGGAAGGTAAGATTGTCAACCCATGACACTTTCTTTGACACCCGAAGAGTAGGCTCTTCGCTCTCACGGTATCTATAGTGCTACCTTCGCCTCCACCCTCCTTTACCCTTGGTTTCTCATTATTTAATGATTGTAAGTCTATACTTTAACTTTCTCTGGTTTTAATCATGTCTTGCATTGAATCTTTGAAGGTATAACGTGGATTTAATTTCTACCTATTTTATTACAGCGGAACAGTTTCTTTCATGGTTGTGGTTGTTCATGTTTGTGATAGCTAGATGAGATTAGGTTTAATAATAGTTTTAGAAATCACTAAGTAATTGTTCAATTAGATAGCCAACATTATCAAATTTCTAGATAAAATTTGTATAGGCAACAAGAGTTAGAAGAGAACTCTCACCATTGATACAATGAAGAAGCTGCAAATTCCCCTCACGAGCAGCAGCCGCAACTATGGTATGCCTGGTTATACGCCCCCTTAATTTGGAGCATGAAGATCTCGAATGCCTAATTTGTGAAGGAGATGATCAAACTGATTCTTACCTAATGATTTGGTAAATATATCAGAGAGTTGATCGGAGGACACATGTATAGTAACAATATTTCCCACGCGAATCTCATCTCGAACAAAGTGGCAATCAATATCAATGAGCTTAGTCCACTCATGAAACACATGATTAACAACAATTTGCAGGGAGGCTTGGCTGTCACAAAATTGACGGATTGGAGAAGAATGATCAACACCAAGTGTGAATAATAGTTCCTTGACCCATTTCAGTTCACAACAAGTAGATGCCATAGAACGTGTAAGACCCCCCCCCCCCCCCCCCCCCCTCCCGGAACACAAGACACAGTCAATGGGAGTCCTATGCCCAGAACAGCCATCTTGCGATAGCGTCAGCACACGGGCTAACCTGTACCCCAAGACGTCTATCCTGCCGTCTAAACCAATATCATCATGCCAACCCATCAATAATAGAAAACAACAGAAGCCATAAATTTCACAAAAGTAAAAGTGTCCCAACAAATTATACAAAATGGCAGGTAGCTACAAAAGCTCCTGCAAAATATCAGAGTATAGAATTGCCTCAAGGGCTACATCTCAAGCTCTCACTCACATCGGTCACTGACGGAAGGGAAGGTAGTGTAGTTTCAGGCCCTGTCGGCCTGTCCTGCCTGTCCTCCTGCGTCGTATGTTGCTCCTCTACCTGCCGTTGGGAGTTCTCCTAAAATAGAGACGTAGCAACCGTTAGTCATAAAGACTAAGTGGCTTTACATCCTCTCCCCCTACGACTCTTAGGCACCGGGCGGAAGGAAGAAAGAGAACATTGCAATATAATCAGTATATACAATAAAACAGGTGGCAAGGAATACGGTAATCATAACAGATATATCAAGAGTATAAGGGCACATTTATTCTAGCAGTATAGTCAGCAACAGAGTATGAAAAGAGCAGTGTAGGTAAAGAACTGAATTATACTTAACTTATAAAGATGCCAATTCAAGTTTATAAGTTAAGGGTCTTTCCCAATATTAAGTAACTCATCATATAAAGGTGCCCATACAAGTTTATATGATGAGGATCTTTATGCGGTGCAATGCAATGCAATGAATGTATGTATAAAGACACACCCATGATTTACGCACGGACTCTGATTTGCTATGTCAACATAGACTTGTACTTCCCATTTTTTGAGGGTAGCTAACCTCTCAGGCATCACCCGTTGTGGCCAGACGGTGACAGTGGATCAGGCTCTCCACTACTAGGCAGGTATGCACACTACCAGACCTAGGCCTCATGTACGCCTCGATGCTAAGAACACAACAACGGAGCACCTGCGTACTGGACACGGAAGGGGTCTTGGTAAGTAAACACCAAGAGCCCAGCCCAACCGATCAATGACACAGAAGGGGTCTTTGGAAGTAAGCACAAAGATCCCAGCCCAACCGACTAAGATCTATCTGCCATCTCCCGTCGGTGTGACGACTAGAGAGCCCGTAGATCTGCCACAAGCAATCCTCCATCAAGGATCATTATGCAACCATGTGAGAGCTATAAACACCGAATAATTCCCATCTTTAATCGATGGTACCTAACATACAAGGACCTACCAACCGGGTCCTTAACGAACACCATAAGGTATAACATATCCTATAATCCACACCAACCATCACTGGTCCTCATCCCGAGTTGTCATAACTCCCGTACAATGCATGGGTATATAAGGGAAATACTCTCTTTGATCCTATTGGACTACTTTCACGTTTCCAAAATCCTTGTCCAATTGAGCACACTAACATTTCAATTCAGCATAATAAATTATAACAACACATTTAATTAAGTACTCAATTCAAAGCCAAATCCGCTGAAACTTCTACCATAGGTCATAATTAATGTCTGAACCATTCCCACCAAATTTTGACCTCATTGTATTACGCAATACTTATTTATGGTACCCTACATTTATATAATACGACAAACAATGTCATGCTAAATATGTATCCAACAATTCAGAAACTAAACAGGGGTGATCACAATATCATCAGGCACATCTCTACCAAATTTTATAAGCATCTGGTAAATATTTTGAGAGAAATCGGTAAAACATCAAAATTCTGTTCATATTCATCAATGTGTACTAAAGCATGATTTCTGGGAGCTATAGACCACCAAAAATAATGTGCCACCCCATTCCGAAAAGGCATCGCTAAGGGATACAACTTTTGTGTTGAGCCCAAGGTCCAGATCTAATCATAACCTATCTAAAATCGGGTTTGAACTCAACAGAGTAAATCTGGACACCAAGCTGTCATGTACATAAACAAGATCATTTTCTGCATAGCTATTTTCGATTTTACTTTGCCGGAGCTACAGAGCTCCCATGAAAACGCACAAACACTGGTTGGAAAGGTCTTTCCGAGGGCTACAACTTTCGTGTTGAGCGCAAGACCTGAATGTGACCAGATCATGCCTAAAAATAGGCTTGAAGTCCGCCGCGTGCAGAAAATAGATACCCTTCTCGACGACAAGATACCCATACCATTTTGAGAAACCAACCCCTTTTCGAGAAACCAACCCCTTTTCGACGACAAGATACCCTTCTCGATGACAAGATACACTTCTCGACGACAAGGTACCCATATCATTTTGTGAGGCCACACATCGTTTTGAAAGTTACCGCTGGCGGTATCACTACCGTCGGCATTAGCGTATAGATGATATCATCGAGGAACCAACCCCTTTTCGACGACAAGATACTCTTCTCGACGACAAGATACCCTTCTCGACGACAAGGTACGCATATCGTTTTGTGAGGCCACACATCGTTTTGAAAGCTACCGCCGACGATATCAGTACCGCCGTGCGCTAGCGTATCGACGATATCATCGAGGAACCAACTCCTTTTCGACGACAAGATACCCTTCTCGATGACAAGGTACCCATATCGTTTTGAAGGCTATCGCCGACGGTATCACTACTGCCCGACGCTAGCTCTCTTCTACAAGTTTTTCCCTTATTTCTTACCTTTAGGGAGTGGGAGCGCTACACCCACCCTTGTTGACCGTGACTCAAACCTGACCACCTCAGAGTCCTAGGGCTTCTACCGAGCCCGAGTCAACTCCCGGTGACACAAAACACTCATGAGGGGCCTAGCGTGAATTGAGATGTTACAGAACGGTCTTCTATATCGGCGGAGGAACGAGACACCGTCTGTTGTTTCTTAGTTTTCCACGAGATTCGCGAATTCCCAAGAAGAATAAAATACCCAGTTAGATACCCGTGAGTCAACAGACAACTATCCCAATCTGAGTCACTATAGGCAGAAAGACAAAGATTGCTATCAGCATGGAGCAAAACTCCTTAACCAGGGTGACATTTCAGGTAATAAACAACACGGAGAGCGGCATCCCAACAATCAATTAGCGGGTGTTGCATAAACTGAGCCAATGCATGCGCATAATAAAAAAGCTCATGCCTTGTAATAGTCAAGTAAATTAATCACCCGACAAGACGACGATACGCTTTAGGATCGTGTAGGGGAGCGCTGTCAAAAAAGCCAATTTTTTGATTCTGTTCAAGAGGAATGGCAGCAGGTCGAGCACCTAGTAACCCGACCTCTGAAATGATGTCCGACGTATATTTAGGTTGACATAAAAATAACCCTTGTGGACTACGTGCCACCTCGATTCCAAGAAAGTACTTCAAAAGCCCCAAATCTTTCATATGGAAACAACCATGCAAATAACTCTTAAATTTGTGAATGACCTCTACATCATTTCCAGAGATGATCAAATCATCAACGTGCACCAAGATATGCAGGTGAACTCCATGAGCATAAAGCGTGAACAAGGAATAATCAGAGTAAGATTGTTGAAAGTCGTACCACTTAAGAGCAGTGGCCAATTTCGCAAACCAACATCGTGGAGCCCTCTTTAACCCATAAAGTGATTTGTGAAGGTGACAGACCTTACTCGGGCTTTTGGTTGAGAACCCAGGGGAAATGTCGTATAGACCTTTTCAGTTAAATCACCATGGATGAAAGCATTGTGCACATCCATTTGGTGCAATTCCCAATTCATGGTAGTGGATACCGCTAGAAAAAATTTGAACAGTTACCAATCTGGCCACAGAAACAAACATCTCGTTGTAATCAAATCCCTCAATTTGTTTATTTCCCATGATGACCAAACATGTTTTATGTCTTTCAATAGTCCCATCAGAGTTGTATTGTCTTGTATACCCATTTGGATCCAATCACCTTCTTTCTAGGGGGGAGATTCACCTAAGACCATGTTTCATTCATCTCGAGAGCCTGGAATTCTTGTTGTGTGGCCTCCCTCCAATGTTTGCATTTGTCCGCTTGCGAAAAATGCGTAGGATCATACCCGGATGTAATAGCTGCTACAAAAATCATGTGTCGTGGAGAAAAATTATCGCAATTCACATAGTGCATTAAAGTGTAGCACGTAGTCGAGGAGAGTGATTGGACGGATGAACTTGAATAAGAGGATATACACTTGGCAGTATTAGTCACATAATTCTTCAAATGTGGCGGTGGCCTCTTAATTTGATGCCCACGCCCAAACCAACTTCCTCATTACCAACTTACTCATTGCCTCCACATTACTCCGCGCTCAATTGAATGGGATCTTCACTGACCTCATTTTCACTCTCCCGTATATGAGAAACATTCACATCATGTTCTATGTCTTCAACCCATTCTGAAGGTTTACTAGAAGCATCAACCAAGATCTCATCATTTCTGCCGCAAATAGGGTTGCTACTCAGTGTGTAAGTGGAAAATTTGGCATACAGAAATTCTCCTTCCACAAATCAAATATCTCTAGAATCAATGTATTCACCTTTTTCAATATCATATAACCTCCACCTTTTTTTCTCAAAGGGAGACCCATGAAAATGCACCTCCTACTACAATTCGCAAATTTATCTTATCGAGTAACTGAATATGAGCATAACACAAACAACCAAAAATCTGCATATGATCGTAAATCCACACAACACCAAAAAGCATCTCAGATAGTGTCTTGCCACCCAAAATCGCATAGGGAGTGTGGTTTATCAAATAACTCGTCTTCAAGACACTCACCCCAAAAATCTATGGGAAGATGTGCTTGTAATCGCAATACACACGCGACATTAAGAATATGGCGATGTTTACGCTCGACACGCCCATTTTGTTGAGGTGTTTTCCATTCACTGATGCACCACACCATATTCAAGAAAATAATGTTTCAAACAAGTGAATTCTGTCTCATTGTCACTCCTTACAATTTTAACTTTCTAATTAAATTGCCTTTCAGTCATGGTAAAAAATTTTCTTAAACTTTGTGCAGCTTTACTTTTCGCAGTTAACAAATAAATCCACACCGCATGAGAAAAATCATCAATGTCAGTATGAATTAAACCACATGTCACAATGAATTAAACCACTAGCGTCACATAATGCACACACACGACAAGGTCCCCACATGTCACAAAGAATTAAACCAGAACATAATCAGCTTTACTATTACTCAAAACAGAAGGTGCATGACATTGTTTCGCCCTAAACAAACATCACTGCTGATATTTTCCATAGTTTAGTATTTCTCGTGATTCTTAATTTTGGAAATAAAGTCAAAAGCTTTACTTGAAGGATGCCCAAATTTGAGATGCCACACATTTCTGGATGAGAGCACACTACACAACTGATGTGCACGCACAAGAACATTCTCTTTTAAGTAGTATAGCCCTTTTCTCAGTTAACCAACTACAATCAGAGTCCTCAAAGTGCGGTCACGAATAACACAAAATTTGTCAATGGATTGCACAAGATAATTTGATTCCGCAAGTTGTGAAGCAGAAATCAAGTTGCATGTTAATTTTGGCACATATAAGACTTATGAAGTGTCATTTGACTAAGAAGAAGATCTCGATCCTTCCATAATGTCCGATGTAGAATCTCCATTCGGAAGACCAACCATACAACTTGCAATCTTTCAAACATTATATAACAAATCAAGATTTCTCGTCATATATTGAAACAAACCAGTATCAATTATCAAATTTACATTGTTTGACTTACCCATCAAGTGTTCATTTCATCTTGGCTTAGTCACCTTATTGTTGAGCAAGTTATGCCAGGCTGCCCATTCGTGGTATGTGACATCATTTATCCTTGCACGATCTGCATAAAAAACTCATCCCTTTGCTATGCTAGTAGAGCTAGAGGCATTCGTAGCATTGTCCCTCACACGAGCTCCACACCCACGACCAAATCCGCGACCCCCATTGGACTGTCCTCTGCCCATACCATGAGAGCGTTCTTCCCACCAGTCAGGATATCCGACTAGTTTAAAACAAGAATAGGCATCATGCCCATACATCCCACGATGACTACAACTGCTAGTCTTCTCTTTCTCATTGATCGAATGCCGTGAATGGATCCCTTCCAGTGCAACGATGCTTATGGCCTTAGGGCGCTTATCTCTTATCTTGGCCATGTTCGTATGTCGTTCTTCAATTAACTTCATCAAACAAGCCTGATGCACGTTGGGGAGAGGAATCATACTATGAATATTAGACCGAGTTATCCCAAACTTTCCATCATCCAATCCCATTAAAATTGGTGAGTCTTTTCTCTTTCTTGAGTAAACTCAATTGCCACTCCACAAGAGAAACCCGAACAAATGCATACAAGATTCTTGGTGTATCCTGCAACTTCTTCTCACACCGTCTTCAATTTTTCATAGTAACTCGTAATTGTTTGACTAGATTGTTTGCAATCAACAATATCATTCGTCAATTCATGAATTCACATATCATTCCCGATTGAGAACCTCTCCAACAAATCTTCCCACAGAGTTTTCGCACAGTCCATGTATGACAAACTCTATCTTAGGGAAGGATCAATTGTACTGAAAATCCAGCCCACAATCATGGAGTTTATGGCATACCATTCTTCCATTTGTGGAGCTCCATCTTCAGGCTAAGGGGCTTTCCCTTCTATGAATCCCAACTTCTTTGCACGAAAACTATTCTTCATGGTTTTAGCCCATTCATTGTAGTTCTCTCCCTTCAAGATCACCAGAATTATGATGGCGTCGGGGTTGTCGGCGGAAGAGAGATAGTACAGGGAGGTCGGATCCAACATAGGCAGCTTCAGTGGGCTGACAACACTCCCGCCCGATCTTGCCAGATCACCACCCCACTTGCCTTGGACGAATCTCCGGCCATAAGGCAAGAGAACCTATCTCTAATACCAAGATAAAACTTGTAGGAAACAAGATTTAGAAGAGAACTCTCACCATTGATGCAATGAAGAACCTACAAATTCCTTTCACGAGCAGCAACCGCAACACATGAGTGACAGACATGGAGCTCATCCCCTAACAGTTAATTAATGTAGCTCGAAATAAACGCGCTATCAATTAATTAATGCGTAAAGTAATTATACACCACTTTTATGTTTTGTTAAAAAAATTTCATCCAAATGCATATATTTTTACTTTTTCAAATTAACTCGAAGAGTTTCCATCGTTCTTTTTTCAAATCGAATTTACTAAAGTTGACATGTCTAATGACAGTCTACCATAATAAGTATATGAGCTCTACTAAAACTTTTCACTTTATGTATTTTCATCATTACTTTTTATTTAGGACTAGGGTATAATTACTTGAATGAACATTATATATATATTTTAAAAATTATAATATATGTGAAGTCATTACATTAAAACAATACAAGTATATTTGACTATTTTGAATATTTCACCTATATATAGAGAGCACGCTAACACCAAATCTAGGCTGTATGCCCGGTAATAGTGTATCTTCACTTGCTTTTCTTGAGATCGACATTCTGTAATTATTTATCAATTTATTATTTTGACTGGTGCACTGTCAACACACTTCTAGCGGAAATTACGTCCGCAGGTTTAGTGGCCAGAGATAACTCAGTATTGATTGGCCTATTAGAAAAGATGTATACTATCAGGGAATTGAAAGCTCCTTTTAGTAGCTGTCTCAATAATTTAAGCTGAGAAAATAACATAAATTAAGCTTAGGAGATAAAATTATAAGAAATTACGCTCCGTTTGCACGACTTTTATTTGCTCCGGTGAGTTTGGCCAAAAACGCCATTATCATAGAATGTATGTTTGGCAAGACAAAGGTTATGACCGCTAATAAAGAAAACAAACTAGTTTTGAGCATAAAATGCATGAATTTTTTTAGGTGAGATCGAGCGTTCATGAACGACAGTTCATGACCGCCACCACCGCGTCAAATGAAACCATACTCGCATGTACAAGTATCAATAGCATAAAACCACATTTACCAAAGCAAAAAAGACAATAAACCACCTCCAAAAAAACTCCAAGAAGCAAGGCTACCCTTATACTAGCAACGAGCGAGCAGTAAAATGGTTAGGATCATGATAATTACTCCATCTTAATAACACTTCGTCGAGTGTAAGATACCCAAACTTTAAAGTCCACATCAAATCAACTTGTTCATGTAAAATGACTAGAATATCAACAATCGTAATATATCTTTAATAAAATCAAATAAAAAACACAGTTCTAATATCAGCTAATTAAATAAAAAAAAGGTAATTATTAGGCATGTTATCATCAAATAAGAGAATACAATATGGGCGCCACTACACACACCTAAAGTCTACCAAAAAATCACAAAACATCCAATTCCTCTAGGGTTTGGCTGAAAATCACAAAGAGTGGGCCTCACTCGACACAAAAACAACCGACTTTAGGGTTTGGCGCAAAAAACCCATAAAGTCGGGTGTTTTGTGCTGAGTGGAGCCCACTTTTTGTGGTTTTTAGGCAGACTTTAGATGATCATAGTATTATTCATACAATATTATCGTATAAGCATCATATTGGTAAAAATAAATTAACTCAATCTAATTTCGTAGGGGTTTTAGGATTATCCACTTATTTTAAATAAGCAGTTCTGTAAGCTATTTTCGTAGTCAATCAGTTTATTCTGTAAGCTATTCTCATGGTCAATAAAATTGAAGAATCATTCCAGTAAACACATCCGGGCTTATTTGTTTATTATTCTAATATAATTCTAGAATCAATTTTGAATCCAGATCGGCAGACCTAGCTAGATGTAATAATTCATGTAATATATATATATATATATTAGCATAGAGGACTATGCATATTTTATCTAAAGCAAGACAAATTTATTAAGTGCAAAACTATGAATAATAAATTAGAGGACAATTAATTTATAAAGCATTTAATTGATATGTAATTGAGGAATCCTTCAAGTTTCTTTCCACATTCAATTGAGCCATCTCTAAGGCTCTGTTAGGCGGGTTCCGCGTGTTTGGCGGGGCCGCGACCGTGCGGTGGGGATTCGCCTCGCCACTAAAAAAGGCGGAAAACCCATGGATTTCATCTGCGCCGCGGGAACCACGGTTGCGGTCCGGATGAAATCCACGCCGCCCGGCCACCGCGCCAAACGAGCCCTTAGTGTTTTGTAGCCATAGTTGTTAAAGGCTTGAGATGCATCAAGGAGGAAAGGTGTCATGGACCCTAGGTGCAAGACTCGAGGCGTGCTTGACAAGGGCAGACACAACCACATCTCATTGTAAATAATTATCATCAAAGATCAGTTCATCTTCTTAATCACATTATTCATCCCTTCTACTCATCTGTCATTAATTGCTACAATTTATCTCTTAAGAAATGTGATCAATGCAGTCACTTGCATTATATCGAAGTCTCAACACTTGATTATGTTTAACAAACACTAAATCATTCAAAAGTTGTCCGGTTATTGCATTATTTATTTATTTGTTTTAAAAGAAAATTACTACAAAAAGCTCACTCAATGTTATCATTTATACTTCAAAGGAGCAAAAAACATATGCGAATGTGCAAATCTTTGAGCTCAATGAGCCTTGAGCCTTAGACGGGCTGAGACGTGTCTTTAACAACATAGCTTGTGGCTCTTTGAATTTGTATTTTTATCCATAAATAGAATATCAAAAAGTCACCTTTTTAAAGAAAGAGGCTTTAACGAATATCAAAAACATATATGTTATAGAAACTACAAAGTAAAACTTTTTATCACAACTATTGAATTTCTTATTGAATCCTACATTATTACAATGACTAATGTAATCAGAAGTGTTTTCCCGATAACTAATCAACAAAATTTAATGAAGGATACTAATAAAATTACAGAGAAAAAACTATTATAATAATATAAAAATTCTTTACTGCATCAGTCACCATCTGCAGCAACATGATGGGCCTTAAGATGTTGTTCATACAAAGATTGATATTTTTCTGGAACAAAATCCTTGAATCTGTTCAAAAATGAGAGCCATGGTAAGAGCAGGCATTAAGATTCTTAATTGGTACAATAATATGAACAGCAATGATAAGAGAAAAAGGGAAAAAGGCGAAACAATGAATCAATGCCTATCATTTAGTTGTCAAACTTAATAAGAGAAAGGCGAGAAAGACGAAACAAGATAAGAGAAAGGCGAAACAAGATACAGGCTGTCCTATAATTAGTTACTCCAAACATGCAGCAAAACTACCCATCACAAAGGCCTGTCATTTATGATGTCAAACTTCACAAGCATTTCCAGACTAGTCATAATATAGATGATCCAAATAGTTACAGAATTGATTCATAAAGTTATGGTGTCATACTCAAAAAAAAAAATTTGTTAAACATAAATTAAAATGCCACAACAGAATTTTCAATAGAAACTGATTTGAGTACTATAGTTAAGCCATCTGGTTTTATGAGATGCAGATCGATGGTGCAATTATGCTAACTCCCAGGAAGGTTTGGATAATAAACAGTTTAAGGGTCATTTATCGAGACCTCTCGTGTAAGATTACAAAATTACAGGTTGCACCCCGCTATTGTTTGAAATTACAAAAACCTCTCATGTAAGTTTATATTTCATAACATGCATACAAAAAATAGCATGTAATTATGAAATGCAAGTTTATATGAAATGTAAATTTACAAAGAAAGTTTTTGTAATTTCAAAAGATAAGGGGTGCAACTTGTAATTATGCTAACTACGAGGGGAGAACTGAGTAATTAGTAGTTATAATATATAGCAATTTCATAAAAAACTACTATGCGTTGACTCTTTGCAAATTACGATTCTAGGCTGCACGTACTCCAAACGACGAGAAAGGGGTGCGGTGCCAGAAAGAGGTGTGAAACTAATGCAAAGGAAAAACCGCAAACCCCAATTCCTTGAATAATAGAAATTGTAAGCTATAATTTACTAATCCTTATTGTAAACAACATCCATATTAATTAAGGGTGACATGCTCTCATGCGAACTACCAAAAGTGTTTAAATAAATTTCGTAAAAATTGCCTATTAAATTTATATGATTATTTTATCAATTAATTGACTACCATTAGGCTAAAACCTATGAAGCACCAGTACCGGTACGAGTACCGGGTATGATATGTACCCGGTACGGGGGTATGTGAAAATAAAAAAATAAGGAAGCGGGTACGTTCGGGGCACGATGTTAATAAAATTGATTTATACATATACATACATACATATATATAAATGTACATGTATATATATGCCATCTTTTTTAAAAGAGAGAGAGAATATAAAACAGAAAAATTCATATTGAACAAGTAGAAAAAACATCTAATCCTCAAATACATAGTAAATTAACAAAATAATCAAATTTAAATTAAATTCTTCGTAGTTCTAATGATAAAAAGAAACTTAAGTCAGGATCACATTTTATTACTATAGTAAACAAACACCGATAATTGCATTTATGAGTCATTTTTTCGTTTCTAAAATACATACAGAAGTTTTTTGTTTACTTTAGAAAAACAGTCATATCACAAAATGCAGAACGATCTATCAAATTCAAGCTTATCCTCAGACTAGAGTAGCAAGTGTATCCGTCGAGTATCGAGTACGTACCTGTACCGGAAACGTACCCAATAAGGGTGCGCGGCCTTCGAGAAAGTATTTGTGCTTCATAGGCTAAAACGCATGATTACCTCAATCGACGGCTGCGACATCTAACTCTAGTCAGACCCTGAACTAAAATTTTAAATTAAAAATTTCGGATGTTACAAATCTCCCCTCTTAATAAAATTTTCGTCCTCAAAAATTACAATAATACCTGAGTTAAAAAAGAAAGACATATTCTTCATTGCTCCAAAGTTCATCTTTTCTGTCCCATGTATACTCTGGTCGACTACAATTCAACCAAAGGATATTCACAAAAAGAATCTCTCATCCTGAGCTTCTGAATCCTCAACTTCACAATCCTGACTGACTTTATAATGATACTAAGATTTGATTCGATTAGTGCATCCTCGGCACTGACTACCTGACTAGAATCTCTGACTACTCTTCCCAGATAAAAGACGTGAAACACATCATGTAACACACTAATCTCCTTAGTATGCAACACCACCGATGCGTTCAAGTACTTTTAATGGACCAACGAACCATGGACTCAACTTCTTCATCCGCTTAAGTCTGGAGACACCCTTAACAATCCTAATTTTGAGATAAACAAAATCTCCAATGTTGAATTTGTAACACCATGCATGTAAAGGTTGTTTAGTATGGGTCTGGACAGGCCCCAAAACATACAACCACCACAGCGGAGAATCATAAATAGCAATAAAGACTATTCCATAAAACTACTCATTACAAAGTATGAAACCACAACGGAAGAATTACTATAAGCAAGAGTGTCCACAAACTACAAAGTACAATCAAGTCCCTGGCTGAAATTTGAGTTTCCATAGTGACTGAAATCTGATTTTGCCATTTTTCTTAGATTCACATAAGTTATTCCTTCCTTAGGCAGCTCATAATAGGACGTAGATGTGGCCGTCTTAGGAGTCTACTTGTAGTTGTTTAACGGCGCAACCATAAAGTAAATGACTTCTTGATACTACAGAGGATGGCGTCCGGCGATAAACGCGATGAGAACTCTATGAAGGACGAGAGCAAGGGAAAAGTTGTGGTGAGTCCTGTAACACCCATAAATTAATTTAATTAGATATAAAAACATGCTATCCGCAACCCCCTCTCCCGATTAACCCCCCCCGGTCCAGGTCTCCCGCCTATCCCTCCTTACTGCGGAGTTCGTGCCGGATGAAGCCAAGAAGATCAGTCGTTTCGTGAAGGGACTTCGCCATGACATTCGCCAGCATGTGGTAGCACACGACGCCAGAACCTATGCAGAGACCGTGGGAGCCGCCATGCGGGCGGAAGCTATTGAGCTGGATCGTACTGGAAAGAAAGCCCAGCACGGAACGAGCAATGCCGCTGCATCCGACCTCAAGCGCAGGAGTGCTCCACCTCAGGAGCAAGGTTCCAGGTCCATGGAGGTGTGTGCTTACTGCCACAAGGTGGGCCATACCGCCCAAGTCTGCTGGTCTCTCCTGAAGAAGCAGAAGACAACCGCTCCTACACAGCCCCCGATGACACTTGCCTCCGCCTCCACCGTTTGTGCCTACTGCAAGTTGCCGGGCCATCAACAGAGGGACTGCCGCCGTAGGCAGAAGGCCTGTTTCAGGTGTGGGCAAGTGGGTCATCTCAAGTTAGACTGCCCTATGAGGGAAGGCCCGGTCACTACTCAGCCACTGCAGGCTAACCCCGGAGCCAGAATATGGGCAAGGCTGTGTTGAATGTCCTTACTCAAGGCGAGGCGCTCGCTTCCACGGACGTCATCTCTGGTGCGTATGAGTTGTGTTATTTTTCCTGCAAGTATTTATGTATGTTTTTTTTTCATCAGATACAACCGGAATTGGCGGTTATAACTGTTTTTCGTTTTAGGGAGATTAGAGTCAGAAACAAGTGGTTGCAGATTCTCTTTGATTCTGGCGCATCTCACTCGTTTATTGCTCGCCATATCGTGGACCTGCATGGTTGGCCCACTTCACCTCTGGAGGCCCCTTTTGAGGTTTCTGTGTCGGGTCATCAACACCTATCAACTAGGGGTATCCCCAATTGTCCAATCTTGCTCGAAGGATTGCAAGTCGTTGCGGATCTCATAATTCTGGAGATGTCTGAGTTCGACGTGATTTTGGGAATGGATTGGTTGGTTGCATATCGAGTGAAGCTGGATTGCGCGGCAAAGAGGATCAATCTCAGCATCGGTGGCAAGGATTACAGTGTTCACGTGCAAACCCGCGGCCATCTGAAGGTAATTTCTGCTGTACGCGCCACTCGGTTGCTTAATCAAGGATGCACTGCTGGATTTATCTACGCTTCTCATTCGGAGGTTGCTGCTCCTCCACTCGAGTCTATTCCGGTGGTTTCTGAATTTCCTGACGTGTTCCCCGCCAAATTGCCTGGGATGCCTCCAGATCGAGAGATAGAGTTCTCTATTGACGTGGAACCTGGGACGCGCCCCATTTCTAAGGCTCCTTATCGAATGGCCCCGCGCGAATTGGAAGAACTTCGGTTGCAGCTGGACGAAATGCTTGAACTTGGTTACATTCGTCCCAGCACTTCTCCTTGGGGAGCCCCCGTCCTCTTCGTGAAGAAGAAAGATGGTTCCTTGAGACTTTGTATCGACTACCGAGAGCTGAACAAAGTTACCGTGAAGAATAAGTACCCTATCCCCCGCGTGGATGATCTTTTTGACCAGCTTAAGGGCAGTAGGGTATTCTCCAAGATAGATCTCAGAACGGGCTACTACCAGTTGAAGACCAAGGAGTCCGACATTCCCAAGACCGCTTTCAGGACTCGGTATGGACTCTTCTTTGGTGATGTCCATGGGTCTGACTAATGCCCCATCTTGGTTCATGGATTTGATGAACCGGTTGTTTCGCGAGTTCCTGGATTTGTTCGTCATCATTTTCATAGACGACATCTTGGTCTACTCCAAGACCCGAGAAGAGCATGCAGACCATCTCAGACTCGTCCTCTCAACTCTTCGCCAGCACCAGCTCTACGCCAAACTGTCAAAGTGTGAATTCTGGCTGGATCGTGTTGCTTTTCTGGGGCATGTTATTTCTGGGGATGGGCTATCTGTTGACCCCGCCAAAATCTCCGTAGTAGTGGACTGGAAGCGACCTTCTACCCCTACTGAGATCCGCAGTTTCCTGGGTTTGGCTGGTTACTACCGACGCTTCGTAAAAGGTTTCTCTTCTCTTGCTGCTCCTCTGACACAGCTGACTCAGAAGCATGCCAGGTTCGAGTGGACAGATCAGTGTGAGCAATCCTTCTCTGAATTAAAGCAACGGTTGTGTTCAGCGCCAGTGTTAGCTCTTCCTTCTGAGGGTTTGGATTTTTCTGTGTACACCGACGCTTCCGGAGTGGGTCTGGGTGGTGTTCTGATGCAGGAGGACCGTGTTATTGCCTATGGGTCGAGGCAGTTGAAGATCCATGAGCGCAATTACCCCACACACGATTTGGAGTTTGCCGCGGTGGTTTTTGCCTTGAAGCTTTGGCGTCATTATCTCTATGGTGTGAAGTGCCACTTTTACACCGATCACCAGAGCTTAAAGTATATTTTCGTTCAGAAGGACCTCAATCTTCGGCAGAGACGATGGCTTGAGTTTGTAGCGGATTATGACTTGCAAATCACTTATGTGCCCGGTAAAGCCAATTCAGTGGCAGATGCGCTGAGCCGACATGCTACGGCTGCCGCCTGCACCCCTATGTCAGCATCCCTTGCAGCCTTGATAGATGACCTCGACCGGATGGACATATCCATCGCACCTGAGGGTCACGGAGGAGTTTCCGTTCCGTTATGGGTTGAGCAGGTGAAGGATTTGCAGCCATCTGATCCAGAACTCCAGCGTATCCGTCGGCAGGTTGAACTTGGTACTCTCCCAGATTTCTCCATCACTGCTGATATCCTGCGATTCCGAGGCCGCCTTTGCATCCCTGATGTTCCTGACCTACTGGATAGCATTTGCCGAGAAGCTCATGAGTCCCGCACCTCTGGTCACCCCGGCAATAATAAGATGTACCATGATTTGAAGCAGATCGTGTGGTGGCCTGGTATGAAAAATTATATTGCTCGTTTCATCTCCCGATGTCTGACATGCCAGAAGGTGAAAGCCCAACGTCAGCGTCCGGGTGGTCTTTTGCAGCCTCTGCCTATCCCAGAGTGGAAATGGGAAGACATCTCTATGGATTTCATCACTGGACTGCCCCGTACTCCGAGAGGTCATGATGCGATTTGGGTTATTGTGGACCGCTTGACTAAAGTAGCTCACTTCATCCCGTACAAGGAAGGTCATCCCACCGAGAAGATGGCTCGGATCTATGTTTCTGAGATAGTTAGACTGCATGGGGTCCCTCTGCGGATTGTTTCTGATCGTGACTCGAGATTTGTATCGCACTTCTGGAAGGGATTCCAGCAAGCTCTGGGCACTGAGCTCAACCTGAGCACCGCTTACCATCCGACTACTGATGGCCAAACCGAAAGCGTGAATCAGATTCTTGAAGACATGCTTCGGTGTTATATTCTGGACTATAAGGGAGCGTGGGATGATCACTTGCCACTGGTTGAATTCGCCTACAACAACAGCTATCAGGAGAGCCTCAAGATGGCCCCCTTCGAGGCGTTGTATGGGCGTCGTTGTAGGACCCCTCTCTACTGGTCAGAAGTTGGTGAAAAGGTTGTGTTGGGTCTTGAGCTACTTCAGGAAATGGAAGATGCCACCAAGAAGACTCGTCTTCAGCTTAGCCGTGCCGTCGAGAGACAGAGGAAGTATGCTAATCAGCGTCGCTGTCCGTTGGAGTTTGCGGTGGGTGATCGTGTTTTCTTGAAGGTTTCTCCTACTGCTGGGGTGAAGTGTTTCGGTCGCCACCATAACTCAGCCCGAGATTCGTGGGACCGTATGTTATTTCAGAGCGTGTTGGAGGATCTGCTTACCGCCTGGATCTACCTGATTCCTTGGCCAGTGTTCATAATGTCTTCCACGTCAGCCAGCTTCGGAAGTACATTCATGATCCTACCCGCGTCATTGAGGAAGTTCCAGTGATTCATGAAGCTAATCTGTCCTATCCAGTCGAACCTGCTAAGATCGTGGAGTATCAAGAGCGCAAGCTTCGAAAGAGAACCATTCCTATGGTGAAGGTACTTTGGATGCCTGGCAAGTCTGAGGAGTTCACTTGGGAGCTCGAAGCTGACATGCGTAGCAAGTATCCGCATCTTTTCTCCTGATCCTGGTATGCCTCCGCTCTTGTTCTCTTCTCTTTTACTTTTATCATAGTTAGTCTCCATGCCTTAATTTGCAAACCTTGTCGGTATAAAGGGAATCTGAATCTTCGTCATATTAGCCCCGGCTAGGAAATCATCAGAAGTTTCGGGACGAAACTTTCTAAGTAGGGGAGAATGTAACACCCCTAAATTAATTTAATTAGATATAAAAACATGCTATCCGCAGCCCCCTCTCCCGATTAACCCCCCCCCCCGGTCCAGGTCTCCCGCACGCGCTCAACTAGGGTTCTTTTTCCCGCAAGCCGCAAGCCGTGATCCCGTCTCCCGCTCCCGTTCTCTCTTCCGCTCCTGTCTCGTGTGTGCAGCGCCGCCGCCGCTTGGTCCTCCTCCTCCTGCCGGCGCCGCCGCCTGGTGCTGCTCCTCCTGACGTGGACGACGCCTCCTGCGGCTCCTCCTACTCCCGGATCCACCTCCAGCCGGCGTCTGCCTCTGTCTCTTTTTCCTCTAAGGGATCGACAGCAACCTTGTCTCCTCCTCAAGGCCGGCAGCCGCCTCCTCTCCCTCCAGCAGCAAGGTATCTCCTCCAAGGGACCGGCAGCCGCTCCTCCTTCTCGTGGACAGCAGCCACCTTCCTCCAGCAGCCCTTCTCCTCTCCGTTGGGCCGAGTTTTTTTTCGTGGGGAACATCTAGGGTTCGCTCGGATCCGCCTCTCCGTGGATTTTGGGGCTCCGATCCGGCCTCCTTCGGTAAATTTTCCTCCGATCCCCGCATTTCAGATTTTAACCTAATTGCTATGTGCTAACTTTCGCCTCCGGACGACGTAATCACGTCGGATCCGCGTGGGTGTGTCGTGTACTCGACTAATCCTAAGTTTTATTCGGTTTTTGGTGCCGTTCAACGAATGTAGCGGTGGAATCGCTCAAGGCCCTCTCCGAATTAGGGTTTCCCGGATCCAACCGCCGGCAAAACCCTCGGATCTCTTGTGGTAACCGCTTCTCCCCTCTTTGCCGAGGGAGGTATAGTCCTTAACTTGCCCCTTGAATTTAATTACGCAATAGAAGCACTTGTGTGCGCGTAGGATTAAGCATTGAAATAAATATTTCATGTGAACGCATCTTGAACAGGTTCCGTTAGAGCGTTGACCTTGCCTCTTAGCCGCCGCCTTCAAGCCCGGCTCCTCCTTAAGGCAAGTAGAGAAAACTCTCTCGCTTGCAAACAAGTTTTATTTAAGTCACACTTGTACCGCCCTAGCCCCCACTTGAATTTATTACTTGCAGATAAGTAAGCTCATTAGACGTCATAGGCAAACAATGAAAGGGATTGTGTCGTCTGATGTGACACCGGAAAATGAGTTTACACTTGAATTGGTAACAGAAACCAATAAGGGAATCTTGCGAGCAGCGGTAGCTTAAGCCTTGCATCTACTCCCATGCTAGAATCTTGTACATCAAACGACGACACACACGTCTTTCATTGATTTCTGCTTATGCGTTTGTGTCTAGGCTAAACTCCGGAGTAGGCTAAAAATTTACTAAAGAATCTCAGTTAGTCTCTGACATACTTTACTGCCATGCTTGTTTCTCAGTTTACTTGTTTATTTTATTAACTTGAATCTCTAATATTTATCTTGTTCTGAGGCTTTTCCTTCTGATTGGATTTGCCTTAGGGTTCGTGACTGCACCGTCTACTTCCTGAGTGGTTCCTCGCCCGGCTCCTGTCTGTTGGAGGTTTACTATCTTTGTAGTTGCTGCATCAGGTCCTTTGTATCTTGTTTCTTTTACTTTTGGATTTGTCTTTCCTGTACTAGTTATTGTCAGGCATTTTCATTGTATCGTGGACAACTCTTAGGATGGTATGGATGTATTACAACATTTTATAAATGGTCATTTTGTTTCTGCGGTTTACTAGCATCTACTTTTACATCATAATTATAGCATGTGAATTGATCAAAGTGCATGAACATCACTTTTAATTCAAGCTTCCGCAAAATAAATCAAACTGGTATTGTTTTTTTTTTCAAAATCTAACTATTTTCTACAGATATCTTGGTATTACAGCACCCGCCTGGCAGACATGGTTTCTCTTTGCCCATGTCTGCGGCAACATGACCCGCCCGTAGCGCACTCTGATAATTGTTATTAGACGGGTCGTGACAAGTCCTTACCACTTTGATTACGTATATTTGAATTATTTTGAAATATGAACATGTAAAATTACTTTAATCTGAGCTACCTCTTTGCATGCACACCGAATATTGATTGAATTGAATTGAAGAAATTCAAAGTTTGAAATCACTGAAAATTATGAAATCGCAAAAGGATAAACAATGATTAGCAGTCGATAGAAACTCTGAGGGGAAAATTATATAAACATTTTATATATTTTGAAAATGAATAAGAACTGAATATAAGAAGAATAAGAAACTGAATGTTCGTCGACACATAGAAATGCTAAGGGTCAGTCTCGTAGGAGGGGTAGAACTCCTACAAACTTTTGATAATTCCAAGGAAGGTCGTGTGTTCGATCACCCTAAATTGGAATAGAATTGTCTAATCTAGGAGGCGTGAAAGCCTGAAGAGTGTTTGATCGCCTTAGATTTGACATTGATTTGATGTGACCAGATGATTGATAGAATTAAGAATGACCCTCAGCACTTCGGAAGAACGAGATATGATAAGAAAACTCTGAACTGAATACAGATACGAAGAAGAATAAAATAAATAATGAATTTGATACGTGAAACAATTTATTTCTTTTGTATCAGTTCACTGCCACTGCTACTGTACTTTTCATGCTTACTTTACAGTTTCACTTTTCCTCTTACACATGTTCATATATACACATATATACACATACATATATATATGTATATGTATATATATATATGTATATATATATATGTGTACATATATATGTGTATATATATGTATATATATGTGTATATATATGTGTGTATATATATATATGTGTGTGTATATATATATATTTATGTATATATATAACTGCATATTGATGCTGACTCTTCATGTTTGCTTATAGTGCAGTTGAAGAGGTAAAATACTCACTTAGTTTTCTAAATTAACTGGTTGTTGATTTCTCTTTTTAGGATCAAACCGCCAGTGTGCCAGGCCCGCTAGGAGGTTGCCTGAGGAGTCTGAAAGGAAACAAAGAGAGGACATGGTTCGAGCACGAATTTGAGTTTTGTTACAGCTTGTATTAGAGTTTGCTACAGTCTGTCTATTGTATATATGTACTGGTTTGTGTTAGCAGTCGTTTTCCCTGTACTCTGGCATGTGACATGATGTACCTTACGCTTTAATGAAGGGAAAGTTATTTTATGTTGTCTCCTGATACTTCTTCTGGGCTTTATAATGAATTTGATGCGCTATATTATTGTGAAAAACTGCTCAGAATAATAGATTTAAATTGTCTCAGTTTACGAGCTGTTACAATTAAGTGGTATCAAAGCTAGGTTTTTCGCAATGCGTATGACGCATAGAGTACCTGGATAACGAAAATAATATAACTTGGATGTTCATATAATTGCTGAAGAATTTGAGAGGCTCGAGAAGAACCTGAGGGCGCCAGAGAAGCTATGTCAGAAGAAAGTGATAATGGTCACAAAGCCCCACTTCAGATTGCATGCATAGCTCAAGCCATCGCTGAAGCAATCAGGTTAGTCCAGGACACTCCACCTGTAGTGCCACCGGTTGTGCCAGCAATGCCTCCTCCATCACCTGTAGTACCGTCGCAACCTCGTATGGTAGATGCTGAATTAAAGCAATTCCTGGATTTAAAGCCGCCAACCCTCCGTGGTAGCTTATCCCACATAAAGACCGAGGATTGGATTTAGCGGATCAAGTCTATGTATGAGGTGATGCGGTGTCCACATCCTGGTTGTTGTTTTCAGGTTCTCGATGAGGCTCTCGATCTCGAGTCGGCTAAGATCATAAGACACAACAATCGTCGCGACCTTTGGACTAAATCTTGGTGGGAGAGATCTTAGTATCTTTCTCACCAAATCGCAATTGAAAATGTCTTACCGAGAGATTTGGATGCGTTCACATTTTTGTAAACCGTGTGTACATAATAACATTCACTTCTTTCATCTATCTCCATGCGGAAGTGCTCATACTCTGATTCTAGCCGAAACAGCTTCAACTCCTTGATCTGTGAATTACCTTATGAATTAATTTCAATAATCTCCAAATATCAAAAGCAGTTTCGCAAGTACATGTTCTATTAAATCAAGTTTTATCTAATGCACGGAATAAAGAATTCAAAGCTTTAGCATTATTAGAACATCTCCTTTTATCAAAATCGTCCCATTTATCTCGTGAGTTTTCTATAACCTTATTTTCAATAGTGATAGATGGTGGTGTGTAATGTGTTTCAATCATGTGGCCCCACATCCATGTCTAAGCTCATAAAAAGCATTTCAATCTAGTTTTTTAATATGTATAATCAGTGCCCGGGAATAGTGGGGGGCGTGTTACACCTTGACCGTCATTAAAAACAAAATCATGATTAGCCATTTCTCAAGGTTATTAAGCCTTCTAAGAGAAAAACTCCCTCTGATACCACATGTTGGATCGCAAAGCTTCCTTGGGAGGAGGTGAATAAGGATTAGTTAAATTTTGTTGATTTTTCTTAGCATTAGATAAAATATGAAAAATTATTTGAGAGATTAAGCACAACGGAAATAAGATTCTAGAGGTGAAAGAAAAATGAAACATCTTTATTAGTATCTTTCCATAATTAAAAAAGTCGATCTTGATGACAATAAGATCAAGGCGATGAACCGGTTGGACCTAGCCAATCCCACCCCAAATTGGTCTTACGCCTAGCGTTAGTTAATCCACCACCGGATTAGACTCAAACCCTCCCTAGATTTAACCTCGACCTGGTTGTAACACACGAGTTGAATTCCAAAATACAAAAATTTAGAAATTCAATATCAAAACCAAAATACAAAAAGATAAATAGAACTTCAGTAGTAAAAATACTTATAACCTGATGTTGAAGGAAGATATAGAAGAGCCTCTCGAAATCGTCGCGATAGAATACGAGCCATTCACTTGAATATTGTTGTTACCCATCGATCTTCTTTCGAATAGATATTCGTTGAAGCGTGGGAGTGGAAAGGCTCTAGAGGCAGCTGAGACATCTTTTTCTTAAAGAATATTTGTGCTCTAGTTCAAAAAGTAATGTTAATCCCGAGAAAAAATGTGTTTTATAGATTTCTGGATGCTACCCCCGTCTGTAGTGGCTATCGTGGGGCGGTGTCGTCGAAATACGAGTCCCGCGCCAATTTTCCCTCCTCAGAACAATAGAACTTTCCTTGTTTAGATTTGCGCTAACGCGGGGAGAGAGTAAGTTATCGTCGGGGGTAGCAAAATTGAATTTTGCGCTCCAATAACCCTCAATCCGCATAACAATGCAATGTTGCAATAATAGGACTATCGTTAGGAGGTAGGTCTTATCACTGGGCGGTAGCAAACTTGAGTTTCCCACTCGTCTTCTCTTCATGGCACGTTGAGACGCGTTGTTTCCATAATAGGAGATCCAAGCCATCGCAGCGGTAGTAACTATCGTTGGTGGTATCAGCGTGTTTGAGATATTTAAGGCAACATCAAAATTTAGCAAGCCTCTGACTGGAAGTCGACGTACATTAAGTATTATCGTCGGGCAGTAGTGGCTATCGTCGACAGTACTGTGGTAGGCTGCAAAGTTTGTCTTCGACTCATCGTTTTAGCTCGATACATGTTATACATTCAAGTCTTGTATCATATGAGAGTCCTGAACCTGCACATTACGAAAACACTTACAAATATTGATCAAAAGGACAGCCCGGTGCACAAAGCATCCCCGCGCAGCGAGGGTCCGGGGAAGGGTCCCACCACAAGGGTGAAATGTAGGCAAATCTTACCTTGCATTTTTGCAAGAGGCTGCTTCTAGAACTCGAACCCATGACCTAGGCCACACGGTGACACCTTAGCCGGTGCGCCAAGGCTCCCCTTCACAAATATTGATCAAATACATACAAAAAATTGTTATTCTCAAACCAAGAGTGTGTCGAACATGATATGTCGACTCATGCTCTAACAAGAACCACATGTTGAAATCAAAGAAATCCAAAATTTCCCTACCCTAAGGTTAAAAAAAGCTCATTATCAACATTTCCTACGAAAAAGTAAACAAATTGGTGATGTTGGAAGATAGGAAGAAAAATAAAGGGAAGCCTCATAAAATCATCAAAAGCCTATAAGAGGAAGGAGAAGAAGAAGAAGAAGGAAGGAAATATTTCCCTTTTCCTCAAAATGAAACCCAGAAATGCGAGTAGCCAGATGTTGGAGGAGAAAGAGGCCGATCGGCTTTGTTGTGCCAAACAGTCGACGGAAACTGCTACAAGCGTCGTCGTCGTCGAGACTCCACGACTAGAGGGAGAAGATCGATGATGGCTTCTGGTGATGGAGGAAGCGTCGGCGTCTCTAAGCGACATAAAGGAGAAGACCTAAGCAACGGTTTATGATTCTAGGTTGTGCGTACTCCAAATGACGAGAAAAGGGTGTGGTTACGAAAAGAGGCATGAAAATGACATAAAAGAAAAACCACACACCCCAATTCCTTAAGTAATAGAATTGTAGGTTATAATTTACTAACCATTATTACGAAAACACCGTTATAAACCACATCCATATTGATTAAGGGTGGCAAACTCTCGTGCGAAGTATCAAACGTGCTTAAATAAATTTCGAAAAATACCATATTAAATTTACTTAATTATTTTATTAATTAATTGACTATCATAGGGACTAAAAACACATGATTACCTCAATCGGTGACTGCGATGTCGGGTCTAATTCTGGTCTAGTGGTTGTTGTGTCATTAGCATTATTTGTCTTGTCTAGTGGTATGAGTATTTTGAGAAACGTATATATCTGATGTTAGAAATCTTGTAAAAGTTTCATCACGTGCATTATACAGTCAGAGAATATATATATATACACATATATATATATTCATGAAATTTTGCAGGTTATGCTTCATATCCAAAGTCTTTTGAAAATGAATGTAAAGCATTTATATTGTAGTGGTCTAGCAGGTCGTTAAACATGTGGTTGCTTAAATATTTTTATCATTTTACTTGCGTTGATGATTAGTTGTGTTAAATAAATCTATACAAAAACCAATTATAAAGCCCAACAAGAGCCCATCTCCCTCCTTAGGATTTAGACTCACATCTTAGAATGGGATTGCGGTTTTCCTCTCTCTTCCTATATAAATATAAAAATACCTGTATCTCAAATTTACCTGAGTGAGAAATAAATAAAATATTCTTTTTGTTTCTCATACTTTGGTGCCTTTCTACATGGAATCCGAGCCGAATCGATCCTAATTTTTTGGGGGGATTGCGTTCCAGCTCCTGGCCGTTTTCTCCTCTCCTTGCCCGCTTAAGCGAACCAGCGGTCTCCTGGCTCGGACCGCATCTCTGCGTCTCAGCTTCCCCGTGCATTCGATTTCCCCCCATCCCGGAGCTTTTATAGCTTTTCCTCGCTGCTAAACCAGGACCCACCTGCTTAGCGCCTCACGCGGCCTCTCGTACTCTGACCGCTCTGGTCGTCATTTCTTCTTCTACTCGCGCAGTCTCTGTGCTCCCACTGCACTAACCGAGCTCCTCCTGGTCGCAACTCTTGTTCGCAGCTAGTCTCTTCTGCCGAGCTTCCTCGACTTGGTTCCTATCCGCAGAAGCTCGTCGAGCCTCGTGTGTTCGCCCCCTTGCACAGTCCCTAACCACTGGGCTTGCTCTTTGCTGAGGTCGCCGATCTCCCATTGGCCTTCTCCTACCTTCTCATCTAATCACGCTCTCGCGACCTGTCTCTCGCGACTGTGCATGAACGCGTGACCGCTTAATCGTCTCCTTGCTTGCTGGCGTCCTCCACTGCCTGCCTGCTCGCGATCGTGTCTGATCGAGTATTCGCCTGATCGCGGCCTCCCACAAGTTGACCGCAGAGTCTAGTTTTCTCCTGCCTGAACGCGTGACCGCCTGATCACCGTGACATTCTGCCATGTCGTTGTTTGACTTTCCGCGGCAAGACAGAAACTCCTATCTTTTGAAGTCTTTGCCTGTGCTCGTCTGGCCTTTCACAGTCTCTCCTTCTCCCTTCCCGTCAATGGACTTGAATGATGCCATGTCTCTTCTGCCCCGTTCTGCGACTCCTCTATCTGAAGTTTGGGATGAACTTTGGATCATGTTACGCCCCAGATCACTACTATCTCTCTTAGTGGGAAGAAGAACTTTGTTGAGTGGGTGCACTCCGTACATCGTGTTGTTCAAACCAAAGGCCTCCATCATCTGACTAAGGCTACACCTATTGAGCCCACCGAGGAATGGCTTCGTGATGATTGTCATATCCAATCATGGATCCTCAACTCAATGGACAGTGAACCATATTGTATGGTCATGTATCATGAGACTGCCAAGGTTATGTGGGATGAACTTCACTTCCTCTATTCAGGCAAGGACAAGCTGCAATACCTGTTTGACATCGTCATGGGCCTTCAATCTCTCGAACCAGGTGTGGATGGAGACTTAACCTCCTTTGTTGCGAGATCTGAAACTCTAGTCGAGGCCTGGATTCAACATAAGCTTCCAACAGAAGATCTAGTTGCGCAACGTGTTCAGAAAGAAACAGTTGGCATCGTCATGATGATGGCCCGTGTTCGCCTCATCTTCACAGTGTACGGACTCAGATCCTCTCTCACACCACCATTCCTCTCTCGGATGTGTGCTCCATGCTCTTAAAGGTCACCCCGCCACCCGATGCACCCAGGACTCTCTCTACAGCTTTCTTCCAGCACTCTTCTACATCTCACCCCGCTCCTCCACCAGCTCGTGGAGGTCGCACAGGCTCTCAGGGTAAGGGTCGCAATGGTAGGAATCGTCTCAGGTGTACTCATCGTGGCTGGGATGGTCATCTTGAGGCAATATGTTATCGTAAGCATGGTCTGCCTCCACCACAACATGCCTCCATTGCGGTTGATAGTCTTCCACCACCTGCACCGACATTGACGCCTTGCGCACCCAGCTCCAGCATCTCCAAGGGTTGATCAGTCGTTCTTCTGGCTCTGTTGCTTCTATCTTCAATGAAGGTATCTCATGTCTCTCTCATAGTCTAACTTGGATTTTGGACTCTGGTGCCACACATTACTCCGCAGAAACCGCCTTAGTACTTGAACTCTGAGCATCCCAAGTTTATCACAGTGGCCAATGGTGACACCACCCCTGTGTCCGGTTCTACTGATGTGTCGGGCTCTCCTTTCAATCTTCTTTCTGTTAGTCGTCTTACTCACGACCTTGATTACTCTGTAACCTTCTCATCCTCTTCTTTTGTTGTCCAGGATCGACGGATGTAGAATATCATTGGTAAAGGTCGACTGTCCAACGGGCTCTACACTCCGGAAGTTTCTCCCGCAGTTCTCTCCTCTGTTACCTCTGCTGGCTGAAATCGACGTCTTGAACATGCTCCGCTCCCAATTCTCAAGAAAGCTCTTCCCGATGTTTCCTCACTGACTTTACCTGCGAGTCTTATATCTTCGGCAAGCATAATCGTTCTTCTTTTCTCCCTCATTGTACTCGGAGCAATGCTCCTTTTGATTTAGTTCAATCTGATATTTGGGGACCTTACAAAATAGCTAGTGTTTCCGGTTATCGTTATTTTTTACTTTTATTGATGATTACTCTCGCAAGACATGGTTGTACTTACTTCACAATCTGATCTAACTCATGTGTTTCGTGCTTTTATTGTTGAGACTCATACACAGTTTTTCAGCTATATTAAAACACTTCGAACCAACAATGCGCGTGAATACACAAGTCATACGTTTAGTAATCTCTGTACTGAGTTCGGGATCATCCATCAAACCTCATGTGCTTATACCCCCAACAAAATGGTGTCGCTGAGCGCAAGAATCGACACCTTCTCGAGGTCGCTCGCTCACTTATGTTTCAAATGCAGGTTCCCAAGCTTTATTGGTATTTCGCAGTTTCTACAGCTTGTTGTCTCATCAATCGCTTGCCCTCATCAATTCTCAACTATGAGACACCCTTTAGTCTTCTATTTCCCTCAACACCTCTCTTTCCATTCATGCCTCGAGTCTTCGGATGCACCTGTTATGTTCACTACCTTGGTTCCTCCACCAACAAGCTTGCTCCTCGTGATACCAAATATATGTTCGTTGGTTACTCTCGCACTTAGAAAGAATATGTATGTTATTCTCCCATCGATCACAAGGTGGTTACATCTGCGGATGTGATCTTCCTCGAAGACCGACCATTTCATTCTTTCCCTCCGGCTCCTCCAACACCTCCTACACTTCCGCGCCCTACCGTTCATGTTACTTCTCAACTTCCACCACTCCTCCCAACCCCGACCATCCTACCCTCCAAACCACTTGTTCTTCGTGTGTACACTCGTCGCCCTCATCGAACAGATACTCTACGACAGTTGCCCTATACTAATGATATCACGCGTCCTGAAGATCCAGGACCAGTGTCTACCGCTCACCCTCTGGCCAATTATGTGTCCTTGCATCGCCTATCTCCGGTGCTTCACAAATTTGTCACTTCTTTGTCGTCTATTTCCACCCCTAACTCTCTGTCGGGGGCTCTTCAGCATCCAGGGTGGCAGGCGGCCATGGATGAGGAAATGGCTGCTCTTTGGGCAAATCAGACTTGGATTCTTGTCTCTCTTCCTCCTGTCCAGACGTGTGTGGAATGTAAGTGGATCTTCACCGTTAAACATGGTCCGGATGGGACGATTCAACGCCAAAAAACTCGTCTTGTGGCTCGTGGGTTTACTCAACAACATGGTCTTGATTATGATGAGACCTTCTCAACGGCTGCAAAATTAAATATTGTTTGTGTTTTGATCTCCCTAGCTCTGTTCATCGACAGTGACAGTTACATCAATTGGACGTCAAAAATGCCTTTCTCAATGACAATCTAGTTGAAATTGTCTACATGCAACAACCCCCTGGTTTCGAGACCACGGGGGAGTCCCTTGTATGTCACCTCAAAAAATCTCTTTATGGTCTCAAAACGAGCATGGTTTGACAAGTTTAGTCGGGTTGTTCGTGATGTTGGGTTCACTCGAAGCTCGACCGACTTCTCTTTATTCACTCGTCATCGTCCGACAGGCACTGTGATTCTCCTTGTTTATGTTGATGATATTTTGATTACGGATGATGATCTCAAAAGAGTACACATGATCAAGCCGCACTTGGCCTCTGCTTTCCAAACTAAAGATCTGGGAAATCTGCAGTACTTTCTTGGTTTCGAGGTAGCCTGGCGTCCTGATGGCCTTGTCCTATCTCAACGAAAGTACTGTCTTGACCTTCTTCATGATGTTGGCTACTCTGGATGCAAGCGTGATGACACGCCTATGGATGTCAATCACAAGCTCTGCGCCCATGCCTCTGACTCTGATCTGCTCCTTCCAAACCCAGAGTATTATAGTCGTCTTGTAGGGAAGTTGATTTATCTTACAGTTACAAGACCAAATATATCCTTTGTTGTTGGAGTTGTCAGTCGATTCATGCATGCCCCACAGATTTCTCACCTCCAGGAAGTTGAGCGCAACCTCCAATATCTAGAAGCTGCTCCTAGACAAGGAATTATATGCAAGTCTTCTACTTCCTTATCGCGCATTGCCAACACTGGCTCTCTTGATGATATCGTCGTTCCACAAGTGGATATTGTACATACTTTGGTGGACACCTTATCACCTGGCGCAATAAGAAGCAGTCCATGGTTTACGCTCATCTGTCGAAGATGATCATCGTTCAATGTCCTTTGTGGTGTCTGAGCTTACATGGTTGGAAAGCCTCCTGAGTGACATCAGTGTCAAATTCTCCACTCCATCCACTCTCTTTTGCGACAGTCAAGTTGCTATCCATATTGCCACAAATCTGGTATTCCAGAAACGTACCAAACACAATAAAGTTGATTGTCACTTCATTCGGGAGAAGGTTCAACTGAAGAAATTGGAGTTAAAACATGTTCCTGCTGCTGGGCAGATTGCTGACATTCTTACTAAGGCCTTACCACGACAGCTCTAATATCAGTTCTTGTCCAAGCTTGATGCCTACGATCTGTATGCTCAAACCTGCAGGGGGGTGTTAAATAAATCTGTACAAAAGCCTATTATAAGGCCTAGCAAGAGCCCATATCCCTCCTTATGATTTAGTCTCACATCTTAGAATGGGATTGTGGTTTTCCTCTCTTCCTATATAAATGAATAAATACTTGTATCTCAAATTTACATGAGTGAGAAATAAATAAAATATTATTTTTGCTTCTCATACTTTGGTGCCTTTCTACAAGTTGTAATCTTTTTTAGGCTCCCTTCAGATTTGATTCTTTATCAGTACCGCCAACGATTTAGCAATTAAACCGGGCAATAAAGATAACTATATTGGATCATAAGCATTTATCTCCTTGCATAAAAATAAATCATTAGAACAACCAAAGCTTTAAAACATCGAGTAAAACCCTTCTAATAAAATGCGTAAATTCATCGAGTTGTAATCATAAAAATACTTCATAATAAAATTGCATAGAAATGAATGAATTAGCATGCAATAAATCTCATTTTTGCCACTTTAAAACATGGTGCATTTAATCTGAAAATTACAAAATAGAGCATAAATTAAAGAGATAAGTACATTTATTTTACCTTTTCATTAATCCCGCCTAGGGTCAGTGTTCTTCCCCACCCGAGATCAGTGGTGGAACTAGGATTTCCGCAATACTGGACAAAATAAATTTAAAAATAATTGTTGAAAATACTGCTCAAAATTTTAATTTATAGAAAGGTGTAAATGTATCATACATTGACGTAATCAAAGATATGTATACAAATTCAGTGACCAGGGTGAGGACATCTGGAGGATTAACACAAGAATTCCCAATCGCTACTGGCTTACATCAAGGGTCAGCTTTAAGCCCTTATCTATTTACCCTTATCTTAGATGAGCTCACCGAACATATCCAACAAGCAATACCTTGGTGTTTATTATTTGCAGATGATATTGTTTTGGTCGATGAGACGCGTGAGGGTGTAAATGCGAAACTTGAATCTTGGCGAGACACTTTAGAAAAGAAGGGTTTTAGGTTGAGCAGGACAAAGACGGAGTATATAGAGCTTAAATTTAGTGCAAGAAGGTCGCATGACTCCGTCATTAAATTGGGTGACCAAGATATTTCCCGCAGTGAGTGCTATAAATATTTGGGATCGATAATTCAAAAAGATGGAGGTGTAGATAAAGATGTGATATATAGAATCCAAGCAGGTTGGTTGAGATGGAGAGGCGCGTTTGGGATCTTATGTGATCGTAAAGTACCATTAAAACTTAAAGGCAAGTTTTATCGTACTGCAATTAGACTAGCAATGCTCTACGGTTCTGAGTGTTGGGCAGTGAATGGTGTACATGAGCAAAAAATGGGAGTTGTGGAGATGAGAATGCTTAGGTGGATGTGTGGTCACACGAGACTGGATAAAATTAGGAATGAATGTATCAGGGATAAGACAGGAGTGGCGCCAATTGTAGAGAAGATGCGAGAAGCTCGTTTAAGATAGTGGGGTCGACTATATGGATCCTCTGTCGCCATTGCGCCCTATCTTTAAGCATAGTCTCATTAATGCCTAAGTACATCATGTCTTTCTTTATAGTTTCATTCCAAGTCTTTTTTGGTCTACCCCTCCCCCGTTTAACATGTCTAGTGACTAAACTCTCACAACGCCTAACAGGTGCCTCTAATGGTCTCCTATGTACATGTCCAAACCATCTTAAACGAGCTTCTCGCATCTTCTCTACAATTGGCGCCACTCCTATCTTATCCCTGATACATTCATTCCTAATTTTATCCAATCTCGTGTGACCACACATCCACCTAAGCATTCTCATCTCCGCGACTCCCATTTTTTGCTCGTGTACACCATTCACTGCCCAACACTCAGAACCGTAGAGCATTGCAGGCCTAATTGCAGTACGGTAAAACTTGCCTTTAAGTTTTAGTGGTACTTTACGATCACATAGGATCCCAGACGCGCCTCTCCACTTCAACCAACCTGCTTGGATTCTATGAATCACATCTTTATCTACACCTCCATCTTTTTGAATTATCGATCCCAGATATTTAAAGCACTCACTGCGGGAAATATCTTGGTCACCCAATTTAATGACGGAGTCATCTGACCTTCTTGCACTACTAAATTTAAGCTCTATATACTCTGTCTTTGTCCTGCTCAACCTAAAACCCTTCTTTTCTAAAGTGTCTCGCCAAGATTCCAGTTTCGCGTTTACACCCTCGCGCGTCTCATCGACCAAAACAATATCATCTGCAAATAATAAACACCAAGGTATTGCTTGCTGGATATGTCCGGTGAGCTCATCTAAGATAAGGGTAAAGAGGTAAGGGCTTAAAGCTGACCCTTGATGTAAGCCAGCAGCGATAGGGAATTTCTGTGTTAATCCTCCAGATGTCCTCACCCTGGTCACTGATTTTGTATACATATCTTTGATTACGTCAATGTATGATACATTTACACCTTTCTTTTCTAAGACTCTCCACAAGACCTCTCTTGGAACCCTATCATACGCCTTCTCCAGATCGATAAACAACATATGCAAATCTTTTTGTCTTTCCCGATAGTTGTCAATGAGTCTCCTCAAGAGATGTATAGCTTCCATGGTTGACCTCCCTGGCATGAATCCAAATTGATTCTCTGAGATGCTAGTCTCTCGTCTAACTCGTCTCTCTATTACTCGTTCCCATAGTTTCATAGTATGACTCATTAATTTAATTCCCCTGTAATTGACACAATTTTGTATATCTCCTTTGTTCTTATACAAAGGTACCAAAATACTTTCTCTCCATTGGTCTGGCATCCTTTTTGTCTTCAGTATCTTATTGAAGAAACTTGTAAGCCATAAAATTCCTTCCCTCCCTAAGCATTTCCATACTTCAATGGGTATATCGTCTGGTCCAACCGCCTTTCCATTTTTCATCTTCTTCAGAGCATCATCTATCTCTGATGCTTGAATTTTACGATAAAAAGTTATGTCTCTAAACTCCTCCGATTTACTTAACTCTTCCAAGTTCAGTTCATTATCTTTTCCTTCATTGTATAGTTGATAAAAGTATCTTTTCCATCGCTCCTTAATAGCCACATCATCCGTCAAAACCGTATCTGTTTCATATTTTATGCATTTAATTTGGCTTAAATCTCTTGTCTTCCTCTCTCTAGCTCGAGCAATTTTATATATATCGCGCTCTCCATATATATAAAATTGCTCGAGCTAGAGAGAGGAAGACAAGAGAAATAAAAAAAACATAAAAACATAATAATTATATTCAACTCTCCCCCTCAAGTTGGGAATATATATTGATCATTCCCACTTTGTTTGTGTTGTCCTTGAAGTTGTCGCTGTATAAACCCTTGGTGAAGACGTCCGCAAGCTGATCGGATGAGTTCACAAAAGGAGTGCAGATATTCCCTTTGTCTAGGTGATCCTTGATGAAATGTCTATCAACTTCCACATGTTTGGTTCTATCATGTTGCACTGGATTGTGCGCAATACTGATGGCGGCTTTGTTGTCGCAGTAGATCATGATAGGATTGTTCCCCTGAAGGCCAATGTCCCGAAGGAGAGTCCTCAACCACAATCCTTCACAAACACCTTGTGCCATTGCCCTATACTCTGCCTCTGCACTTGATCGAGCTACCACATTTTGCTTCTTGCTCCTCCATGAAACGAGGTTGCCTCCCACAAAAGTGCAGTACCCTGTAGTTGATTTTCTGTCATCTTGACTACCAGCCCAATTAGCATCTGTAAACACTTCAACTTCTAAAGATTGGCCGTTTTTGAAAAGGATCCCACGGCCGGGTGCCTTTTTGAGATACCGTAGCACTCTAAAGGCCGCCTGCTGATGACGAATGGAAGGAGATTCCATTCAGGTATCTGAGCAGCCTCCTGCCATGTCTTAGGGATAACAATAGATGAAAGAG
Organism: Dactylorhiza incarnata; assembly: GCA_033032865.1. Lineage (NCBI taxonomy): Eukaryota > Viridiplantae > Streptophyta > Magnoliopsida > Asparagales > Orchidaceae > Dactylorhiza > Dactylorhiza incarnata. The sequence goes on along the minus strand of JAWHQI010000508.1, from coordinate 179,133 downwards.
AAGAAACAAAGGCTTGATGTGCCTGAGAAAGGTGATCATAACGAATGTAGTTGGCAATGGGATGTTTAGTGTTACCCTTCTTACCTATAAGACGGGCAAGAGGAATATGGAGGTCGTCATCAGAATCTGGGCTGGAGGCATTCACCGGTACTGGCGGAACATCTTCAGTCTGCACATGCTCAACAGTCGTGGGACGACGGGAGTATGTGTATATGATCGGAGGAGCGGAGGTAGAAGGAACAGGAGCAGGTGGCGGAACGGGATCAGGTGGAGGAGCGGGAACAGAAGGATGAGTAGCACAAATCGGAAGCAGGGAGTCGGTCATCTCGGCACCAGTACTAATCATCTCCCCCTGACGAGGAACAAAGTACGACTCCCCCTCACGAAAGGTGACATCGACAGTACAATAATACCGACGTGTCGGAGGGTGATAACATCTATACCCTTTGGTGGTAGAAGAATAACCAACAAAAACACATCGAAGGGACAGCGCATCAAGTTTATCACGATGCGGGGTATGGACATGAACAAAACACAAGGAGCCGAAGATACGAGGGGAAAGATGAGAGGTGTGGACAATGTGTTTTTGTTCTAGGCGAGAGAGAGGCGTAGCAAACGAGAGAGCACGGGACGGAAGACGGTTAATGAGATGTGCGGCGGTAAGAACAGCATCCCCCCAATAGGATTTAGGGAGGTGCATAGAAAGAAGTAAGCACCGGGCCACCTCCAGCAACTGCCGATTCTTCCGTTCGGTCACCCCATTTTGAGTGGAGGTGTGGACACATGTAGTTTGATGGATTATACCATGGTCCGCAAGATAAGCCCCAAAGACACCGCGATCGTCATATTCTCCACCATTATCACTACGTAACACACGCATTGTGTCTCCGAATTGTTGGACCACCATCTTATGAAAGTTTTGAAAGCAAGAAAGAACGTCACTTTTCTTTTTAAGCATATAAAGCCAAGTAGTGCGAGAGTAGCAATCAATAAACGTTACTAACCATCTAAATCCAGATAAAGAGAGAACAGAGGATGAAACCCAAACATTAGAGTGAATAACATCAAATGGATACAGACTAGGGACAGACAAATGAGTAGAACGACACCGTACATGTTTAGATTGTTCACAAGCATCACAAGAAAATGACGGAAGTAAATGATGAAAAGCAGGAAACAATTTAGTAAGATATAAAGGAGAAGGGTGGCCAAGGCGCTGATGCCATCGTCGAAGATCATCAAGAGTCGGAGATCTGGTGGAAGATAGGGCACTGGGAGAAGACTGGTTCAGCAAGTACAGGCCGCCGACATTCCTACCACTGCCAAGTGTCCGCCTCGTAGCCAGATCCTGAAAAACACAAACATCAGGAAAAAATGTCACAGAACAGTGTAATGAGTTAGTCAAGTGACTAATAGAGAGTAAATTTCTGAGAAAAGAAGGAACATGTAAAACAGAGGAAAGTGATAGGTCAGGAGAACATGGAACTGTCCCTTTACCGGCAATGGCAGAGAGGGAGCCATTGGCAGCAATAACCTTATCACGACCAGAAAGGGGAGTATAGGAGGTAAAACCTGAGGCAGAGCCAGTCATGTGGTCGGTCGCACCTGAGTCGATTATCCACTCGGAGGGTGTGTAAGACACGGCATGAGCACTGGACAGACCTGAAGTGGCAACAGCAGCATGGGAGGAAGCAGGAGTAGAGTCAGTGTGAGAGCGCAACAAGCGTCGGAAGGCCTCTAACTCAGCGGTAGACAGGCCTCCAGAGGTATCGTCCAGAACGGCAGTAGAGTGAGCAGAAGACTGAGAGCGGCTATCAGAGGGACGACCACCACCACCACCACGGTACCCTCCTCTACCACGGGTACCAGAGCCCCGACCACTTGGAGCAAGGTGCGGGTGCAGACGAAAACAAGAGCTTTTGACATGGCCTGTCTTAACGCAATGACTACAAACAGGGGAAGGACCACGAGTCATACTTGCCAGCGCAGAGTGATCGGTAGCAGAACCAAGAGTGCGACGGCGATTCTCATCACTGAGGAGCATGCTGAATGCCTCCCGAAGGGAGGGAAGAGGCTCACGATGGAGAATATGCAGACGAACAACATCAAACTCCATGCTAAGGCCCATAAGGAAGACATGAACACGGAAACGGTCTTTATCCTTCTGAAGTGCCACCGCATCAACCGTACAAGCAGCAGTAAAGGTATTAAAGAAGTCCAACTCCTGATAAAGACGCTAAAACACAGAGTAGTAGGCGGCAACGGGCATAGTCCCCTGTCTCAATTCCAGAACACGGCGTGTGAGCTCATATACCTGCATCGAACTGCCTGCCTGGGAGTAAGTATCACGGGCTCTCGTCCAAATATCATATGCGGAGTCCAACAACATATAGCTTCGATACACCTGAGGGGACATCGAATGAAGCAGCCACGAGACGACCAACGAATTGTCCGCATCCCATTTGCGCCACGAGGGATCGGAACGTGATGGCTCAACAATAGTACCATCAATAAGACCATACAACTGGTGGCTGCGAATCGCATGTTGAGCCGCCCTAGACCATTCCAGGTAATTTGTGTCATCCAAGGCGACTGTAGTAATCTTCAAAGACTGGCCATGACTCCGAGGAGGATCATCCGAGGAACGATGCAAAGCATCAACCGGAGGAGCCGAAGATGGAGGGGCCAAAGATCCGGGAAGAGCACCGGATTGAGAAGAGGGAGAAAAAGTGGAAGGATCTCCCATAGAGAAAAAAAAGAAGATCTCAAGAGAAATGAGAGAACATCCTACGGGTGCAGACTAATTCTGAAAAACGAAGAGAGCACCCGAGGATGGAAGAGAGGCGTCTCCGGCAGCCCCCATGGAGGACAAAACGGCAAGCCGATAGAGAAGGCGGAGGAGGAGGAAAAAAAAAGGGCGAGCCCTGCTAATGGAGGAGATGCGTCGGCTAACGCATCCAGCCGCTCACGGCGAGCCCTGCTGGCGGCGAGCAGGCGACGGGAAATCGGCGAGAGGAGCGCGAGCCTTGCTGGCGGCGAGAGGAGCGCAGGAGATCGGCGCGGGTGACGTCGAGCGGAAGCAGGCGACGCGACAAAGGGAGCGGCGGAAATTTCCAACCTCCCTCTGATACCAAGTCGAACGTAATTGATTAGGATTGAATGCCCTAAACCGGGCGTACATATATAGCTCCGAAATAAAAAAACATAAAAACATAATAATTATATTCAACTCATAATCCCCCCTCCGACTAGGCCCTTAACACAAAGCGAAAAAAACAATATTACGGCAATAAATAAACTACTAACCAAAGCAAGAAAAAAATGCAGAAATTGCAGGAATTGAAATTACTGAAATGAAACTAAGTTATGAATTGAAATTACAGGACTGGAATTGAAATTGCAAAATTGAAACTACGCTACGAATTTTAAATGACAGAATTGAAAATGAACGAAATAAAAACTAAACTTATTTATTGCCATAATAAAAGGATTACAAGAAATAAAATTACAACAAATAAAATTACAACATTTAAAAGAAATTACAAAAATAAAAAGACATAAAAAGAAAATACAAAAAAATTGGAAAAGGATGGTGGAAGATCACCCAAAAGGGCAATCCAAGAGGGGAAATAAGTGAGGGGGTAGGCCTCTATTTATAGAGAAATCTTGGCTTGTTGAGGAAGCTGTGTCTGCGGTTAGAATTTTTTGGAAGCTTCTGGAAGCATCTGGAAGGTGAGCTGAGAAGCTGAGAGGCTGAGTAGCTGAGAAGGCTGTGCTGAGAGGGTTGAGTAGCTGAGAGGGCTGTGCTGAGAGGGCTGAGAGGCTGAGTAGTTTTGAGGGCTGTGCTGAGAGGGCTGTGCTGAGAGGGCTGAGAGGCTGAGTAGCTGAGAGGGTTGTGCTAAGAGGGCTGAGAGGCTGTGCTGAGAGGGCTGAGAGGGTTGTGCTGAGAGGGCTGAGAGGCTGAGTAGGCTGAGTAGCGGATTAAATCCAGGCAAAACTTTGTGCTGGCCTGGTTTCGATCCCGCGCCTTGCCGAAGTTAACCAGACCAAGTTCACTAAGCCAAGCGCTCATTTCTGTATGACAAGGAAACATTTTATTTATATTATAAATATTTACATAATTTTTATATTAATACATATTAACTTTAATTATAGAATAACTTAATACATTAAAATACAGATTTTTATTAACTTAATACATATATATATTACAGTTTTTATTTAATAAATATTTACATATATTTTTAGTATATTTTTACATATTTACTTAAATATTTACATACTATAGTTTCAAATATTTATATATACTTAAGTAGTTCCTTTTTACACACACACACACATATATATATATATTGTTAAAATAAATCATTTATTCAATAATTTACATGAAATATTACAAATTTTAAATAAAACTATACAAAAAACTATATAGGAAATACGTATATTTTACTATTCATCAAGGATATACAACCTACTAGCTGCATGCCTAGAAACTTTTTACAAAAATTTAACCAGGGCACGTACCCAGGTGTGTCCCAAGGTAGGAAGCCTTTGCCCAAGATATCATCTCTAGTGTAGTAAATTTTGGAACAAAACTAGTAAAAGCTTGGGAATTCGGACTCTGCAATTAATAACTTCATTTTCATTTTCCGAATCCAATTTTATTTCTATGAGTTGCATTAATCAAGAGAGGACGACGACATGAACCAATGACCTAGGAAATTAGGAAACTATAATGTAACAAAAATTCTTTTCCACCAAATTTTCATCATCAAAATCAATACAAGACAACCAAGGGAAGCAACACATGCAAGCACAGCAAGGGAGAGCCTAAATTGCCCAATTTAAACCAATTAGGGACTGTTTTACGAAATTCAGAAACAAGGCCGCGAAGAGGAAGAAAGCACAATAAATTCCAGCAAATAATAAAAGGTATGACAGCCCAAAAACAGCCGCATAGCCAGCCAAATATAGCTATATAATCAGTCCAAAAACAGCTATTTAATAGTCTCAAAAACAACAATTTAATCAGCCCATAAAACCCATAAACAGGGGACGATAACCTAATAAAATAGGCCCAAACCAACTAACCAAGGGTAAACCATTAACTCTTAAGCATTAAAACAACAACCCCCACATTAAGATAGAAATCCCCCATGCAAATTAGAGAAAGAACCCATTGGAAAATAGTGTAGCAACCTTAATAAAAATCAAGCAATAGAAAAATGTTTGCCTATCCCACCCTTGAACCAACGTGATGAATGGAATATACTCCCTTCAAATCCCACATATTATGTCTTTCCAATCTTTCCATCGAGATAGGTTCATCATAATGCAACGCAAAAACCTCTTAACAAAGATTCTTCAACTTCAAAAAGAACATCGAGATAGAATGTGCTATTGGAGTTATTATTATCAGTGTATTTGTATATTTATGGTCTGCATATATCGTGGGTATTGTTGTAGGGCTTAATTGTAATTATCCATCTTTGAGATTTTATATATATATGTTAGGACTCCACATTGGAGACCTAAGAGCTTTCATTATTTCATCCTTCATGGTATCAGAGCAAACCTAGGGTTCCCGTCGGCTTCTCGTTCCCGGACCTTCCTTCCTCGCCATTTCCAGCGTCGACGATCCATCTCGCGCTCGTTCGATTCAGTCTCGCGCTCGTTCCCTGTTCCCGCATCGACTGTAAGACCCGAACCTGATTTTGTATATTTATTTTATTATAGTTTAATATAAAAGAACTCCCCTATGATGAAATGAAAATCAGTGTTGATTCGACGTCGCAATTGAATTTGAAGTTTCGTGATTTCCATATTTTTGCGACGTTCGTTTCGTTTTCGATTTAAATTTCGTTATTGAAATTAAGCATGATTAAGGCATGGATTAAGTTAAGTTGGTTTACTTAAGCTTAAGAGGAGGATTAAAAATACTAATGGTAGGTTGTGTTGGCTGTGGATTAAAGTTGGCTGGCTCCATTTCTTTTGGGCTGGTTTGGGCTGGTTGAGCTGGCAGATATATACTATATTAATATATTAATATATTCTTTTATGAGCCTTAAGCGGTGGCCTCTTTATCTGCTGCTGGACTATTCGTATGCTCCTCTACTTCTCTTCCTTGCCACCTGCTATAACCTGGCTGCTCCTCTATTGCTGCTCTGCTCCTTCTTCTTGGTTGACAGCCTTGGGGCTTTGGGAAAGAGAGCTTGAGGCCTTCTCTTCTTTGTGCCGCCACTTCTTTTTGTGCCTTGTCGGTTGCTGGTTTGGCTAGGGGCCTTGTTGATTGGCTAGGGGCCTTGTTGAGATTGTGACCAGCTTTGTAAGTTTTCTTTCATTCTTTTCCCTCCTTTACTACTTATTATTTTGCTATAAAGAACTTAGGGGATGGGGTTGTTGGCTGGCTATGAAATCTGAAGTGCACCTAGGGTTTTTCCCTCTTCTATTCCCTAGTTTGGTTGTGAATTAGAGGGCTTTTATTCGTCTTGATATTGGGGAGATTTCGTGGCTGTTTTCCCCTATTGTAATCCCTGCTATTGCTGTCCCTGTTTGCTGATTGTTGTCAGCTAGCTGCTGTTCCTTTTGGCCGGCTGTTTGGCTGATGGTTGGCCAGCTGTTTGGCTGTTTCTGGGCTTATGCTCTTGCTGAAATTGGACTGTAATGACAGCCCATGGGGCTGCTGTTAGCAACCCTTGGTATTGTCATTATCAGCCCTAATCAAATGCCCACTTGAGATCTTGTATTGGCTGAATTTTGAGAAGTCTAGTGGCTGATTTTTGGGAGGGGAGTTTAAAGACGCAACCCTATAGTAAATGATTTCGACGATCCATCCTCGTCGATTCAGTCTCGCGCTCGTTCCCTGTTCCCGCATCGACGACCGACACCTGCTCCTGGATCGGGGCCGACGCATGTTTCCTGTTCCCGCATCGTCGATCCCCGGTCAGCGCCGACGCTTGTTCCCGCCTCTTCGATTGGCGCCGTCGGTCCTTCCAGATCTGCCTCGTCGATCGACGCCGATCCTGCGCCTGTTCCAGGCCGCATCTACGCCCGGTCCCGCCGGTTCCAGCCTCCCACTTCGGCGATTGTTCCATTGCTTCGTCAGGTTCCCGGAGCCGTATTTCTTTTCGATCCTCGATCTCCTTTGTGGGAGGGATCTCGGTGTTTCTTTCATCTTGGTTTATGGCTTCTACGGATACCTACGAATCCTCCTCGAGGCGGATTACTAGCATCCTTCTGGATGAGCGGAACTATTCTTCTTGGGCTACATCGATGAAGGTGGCCCTTGCTGGTCGAAATAAACTTTCTTGGTTGACTGGCGGTCCTCCACAGCCTCCTGCTGACAAGAAAGATGATTTGGTCAAGTGGTCCACGGAGAAATACATGGTTCTTGGCTGGATCCAGTGCTCAATGGAGCCTCGTATCTTCGGCCAGTTCATGCGTTTTGAAGACATCGCCGAACTTTGGTCCGCCCTTCAGCGCACCTTCGGGCACACACGTGTTGATGCCCAGATTTTTGGTGTCTTTCAGGATATTGCTTCCGCTACTCAGGGGGAGCGGTCTGTTCAGGAGTACTTCACCTACCTTCAGGATCGTTTTCTGGAACTCAACGATCTGGAGCCTCTTAGTGCCCTGAAATCTCCCGAGGATGTCACCCTTATCCGGCAACAGCGACAGCGTCGAGAGACCAATCAGTTCTTGATGGGGCTTCGCCCCGAGTACGAGTCCACACGTGCTCAGATTGTGGGCATGTCTCCTTTGCCAGATCTTCTTGAGGCCTACTCCATTGTCTCTGAGCATGAGAAACGCCTGCAGCGCCACTCATGCCTCTCCGGCGGGCGTACTACTTCCTCGCTCCCTACTGAGCAGATGGCTCTTGCAGCTTCTTCCCGTCCTCCCACTTCTGGCTCTCGGAGCCGTGGGGGTCGTGGTTCTTCTACACCGTCTGGGGGACGTGACTCCTCCGGTGGCCGTAGCTCTACGGGTCCGCCTGGCCCTTGCTCTCATTGTGGGCGTCTCTATCATGACCGCAGCCGTTGCTATCAGCTCTACCCGCACCTCCGGGGTTCTGACCGTACTTCGTCTGGTGCTCCGCGCTCTACCGTTGCTGCTGTCGAGTCTTTTGATACCGTTGAGCGTCCCTCAGGAGTCACTGCTTCGGATTTCAGTCACCTGTTGGCCCAGTTTCGGCAGTTTCAGCAGTTCCAACAATCTCAGTCCTCTACTACTGCCTCTGCCTCTCCTAGCTCTTCATCCTCAGGTACTCCGTTTGCTTGCTCTGCGACCACGGTTGACCAGGGTTCGTCACCATGGGTGATTGATTCTGGTGCCACCGACCATATGATTGGTACGTCTTCCCTCCTGCGCCAGGTTGCTCCTTGCTCCCACCGGGATGTGCACCTTGCTGATGGCTCGTTTACTCCTGTCCTCAGCCAGGGCACTGTCTCTCTCTCTTCCTCTCTCTCCCTTGACTCTGTTCTTCTTGTACCCCACATGGCTCTCAACCTTTTATCTGTTAGTAGTATTACTCGTGCTTTGAACTGCTCAGTCACTTTCTACTCTGATCATTGTGTTTTTCAGGACCTGCGATCCAGGAGGACTTTTGGTACGGGGATTGAGAAGAATGGGATGTACCATCTGGTGATGCCTCCCCCTACTGCTGCTACCACCACCACTGCTGCTCCTGCTTCATCATCGAGTTTGCTTTGGCATGCCCGCCTCGGCCATGCTAGCCCTCCTCGGATGTTATCTGTTTGCCCTGATGTATCTTTCTCTTTTCCTTTTCATTGTGATGTTTGCGAATTGTCAAAACACACTCGCAGTACCTATGTATCTTCTGTTAGTCGTGCTACTTCTTGTTTTGAGTTGATACATTCTGATGTTTGGGGCCCTGCCCCTATTGTTTCTTTTGATGGATTCTCGTATTTTGTCACTTTTATTGATGACTATTCTCGCTGTTTATGGGTTTACCTTCTGAAACGTAAATCTGACGTTCTTTCTGTTTACACACACTTTACTGCTATGGTACAAACACAACATGGCAAATCTGTTCACATTCTTCGCTCTGACAGTGGAGGTGAATACACTTCACGCTCCTTTGACATGTTTCTTCGCTCTGAAGGCACCCTCCACCAGTTTTCGTGTCCGGCCACCCCCGAGCAAAATGGCGTGGCCGAACGCAAAAACCGTCACCAGTTGGACACTGTTCGATGCCTTCTTCGAGGCATGCATGTTCCTAAGTCCTACTGGAGTGCTGCTCTCCTTACCGCAGCCTTCCTTATCAATCGAACTCCGTCCCGCCCCCTCGGCGGTATTGCTCCCTACAGTCTTCTCCACCCTTCCGCCTCTGTTTTTCCCATCCCTCTTCGGTTCTTTGGCTGTGTGTGTTTTGTCCAGGATCGGCGTCCTTCCCAGACAAAACTCGACGATCGGGCTGTCCGTTGTCTCTTTCTCGGCTACTCCACTACCACTAAGGGGTATCGCTGTTATGATCCCCGTTTCCGTCGTATCATTCACTCTCGTGATGTGACATTTCACGAGGAAGTACCCTTCTTTCTCTCTCCCTCGACTACCCCGGACCCCCCCACTATTGTGCAACCTGTCCCGATCGTCCCCGCCGTCTCACCTCCATCACCTCCGCCCATCTTACTTACTTACACTCGCCGCCGCGCGCCCACACCACCTGTTACTCCCATTTCTCCCTCGGTCCCGGCTCCATTGCTCCTTCCGGTTGCAGGTACCTCTCTTGAGCCTCCTCCCTCTACTACTTCTGATGATTTACCTATTGCCTTGCGAAAGGGCCACCGGGCTTGTGTTCGTTCTTCTGTTACTGAGCACCCGCTGGCTAGTGTTGTTTCCTACCAGCGGTTCTCTCCCTCTTACCAGGTTTTTGTGGCTGCTGCTGATTCGGTTCGCATCCCTGCTTCGACTGCTGAGGCCCTCCTTGATTCGCGGTGGGTTCGGGCCATGGAGGAGGAGATGTCTGCTCTTCGTCATACCGGGACGTGGTCTCTTGTTCCTCTGCCTCCCGGGAAATGCACTGTTGGGTGCAAATGGGTCTATACTGTGAAGTATGGTGTTGATGGTTCGATTGATCGTTACAAGGCTCGCTTGGTGGCTAAGGGATTTACTCAGGCTCCTGATGAGTTTGGGGCCACGTTTGCTCCCGTGGCCAAGCTGACGAGTGTTCGTCTTCTGCTCTCCCTTGCGGCGTCCCGGGCATGGCCCCTCTACCAGCTCGATGTCAAGAATGCTTTCCTTCAGGGAACCTTACAGGAGGAGGTTTATATGGCTCCTCCACCGGGATTTGCCCTTCAGGGGGAGTATTCGGGCAGGGTTTGTCGTCTACACAAATCCCTGTACGGCCTGAAACAATCCCCGCGTGCCTGGTTTGACCGGTTTAGCACTGTTATTCTTCAGATAGGCTTCACTCAGTGTCATGCGGACCACACTTGCTTCGTTCGTGCCACGCCAGAGGGCCGTCGTGCCATTGTCTTGGTCTATGTTGACGACATTATTCTTACTGGGGATGACTCTGCTGGTATTTCTGAGGTGAAAGCTACTCTCCGCTCCGCCTTGGAGGTAAAAGATCTTGGATCTCTCCGTTATTTCCTTGGGATTGAAGTGGCTCGCTCCCGACAGGGCATCTCCATATCCCAGCGAAAGTACACCTTAGATCTCCTCCGGGATTCTGGTCTCCTGGGCTGTCGTCTTGTGCGTACGCCTATGGATACTAATCATCGTCTTCATGCTAAATCTGGTGATCTTCTACCAGACCCTTCTCAGTACCAGCGCCTGGTTGGCCGCCTGATATACTTGACAAATACGAGGCTCGACATCAGCTTCTCAGTAGGCGTTCTGAGTCAGTTTATGCATTCTCCTAGGACTGCTCATCTAGAGGCCGCTCGGCGTGTTCTTCGGTATCTCAAGCATGCTCCTGGTCTTGGGCTATTCTATCGGGCTGACAGTGTCTCCAGTCTCTCCTGCTTCACTGATGCTGATTTCGCCGGTTCTTTGACTGATCGCCGCTCTACTACCGGCCTCTGTGTGTTTCATGGTGATCATCTTATCTCATGGCGGAGTAAGAAACAACACATTGTATCGCGCTCGTCCGCTGAGTCCGAATACCGTGCCATGGCACACGGTGTTACTGAGTTGATTTGGCTTCGATCGCTGCTGACTGAACTTGGTCTATCCCTGACCACTGGCTCGACTCTCTACTGTGACAATAAGTCAGCTCTTCTTCTCACTCAGGATTCGGTGCTTCATGAGCGCACCAAACACATAGAGATGGATGTTCACTTTCTTCGTGATCACGTTCGTACTGGGACCGTCCTTCCTACTTATGTCCCCTCGGCCGACCAACTTGCTGATGCCTTCCCTAAGGCCCTTGGTCCTACTCGTTCAGATTTACTCTCTTCCAAGCTGGGCATGATTGACATTTTTGCTCCACCTTGAGGGGGAGTATTGGAGTTATTATTATCAGTGTATTTGTATATTTATGGTCTGCATATATCGTGGGTATTGTTGTAGGGCTTAATTGTAATTATCCATCTTTGAGATTTTATATATATATGTTAGGACTCCACATTGGAGACCTAAGAGCTTTCATTATTTCATCCTTCATGTGCGCCCTGACTTGTCTTTGCTAACTCATTTTTTATAAATTGTAACATTGCCACATTCTTCTTGTTGAATAACTCATCAAATGATGTTCAAATCTCAAATGCGAGTTTGCATCCCAAAATGTGATGAAACAAAGTTGGTAGAACAGATCTCTTCAAGATAAATTCCGCATTTGCATTAGATATCCTTCATCTTCTCACCACATGCGCATTCTCTCTATTAGCCTCCGACGCTATCTGATCTTCTCCCGCAACTACCTCTCATAGATGTTATCCGAGCAAATACCACCCCATACAACTCTTCTATTTCAAGTGATTTGTTCGAGTTAGTAGCTCTATCCCAAGCCCTCTAACAAAGCACCATCCTTCCATATCTGGCAAACCATTCTTCTCCACCAAAGAAAACTAGCAACACTCCACTAAACACTTTGAGACTTTGATGTCATGAATAATCAATACCCAAGGATGTACAAATCAAATCAGAAGAAAAACACCAAAATGGAAGAAAAATAATACTTTGATAGAACCTTTCAAGACATACACACAAACATGCAAAAAACAAAGATAGAAATATTAGAGAATTTCACTTTCTTCCTCATTGAGGAAGACAACTAGCGCTCCTTCAGATCTAGGCATTGTTGGTTCTATCTGGAAGAACTAAAAACTTCAGGACCAAAAAACAGGGCGGCTCTTCACTATCACCAGCCGACAAAAAAACCTTGGGGAAAAACTAGGAGAGAAATGTTGTTGCTTAGGAGAAAACAATAGGCGTGATTCTACTTATCACACAAGAGCAGGAGAAAATCAATCAGGTGGCTTCTTGTTTTTTCTATGTAATAAAATTTTAATAACCCGATACTTGGTTCTCTGAATGGACTGCTGCTGCTTTTCTTTTTAAGTAGCAAAAAAGGAATTATGTTGATTGTCCGAGCACAGCATCTGATATGACAAGAAAATAAAGCCAGCACCTCAAATAGGACTTAGCACCTCTTCATGTCTTTGAACTAGTGCAGGGCTAATGCACCAAAAGAGAGATTCTTATACAATGAAAGAATTAAATCTAGCACAACGAAGATAACTATAAAATACACATTAAGATTTTAACATATAAACCAATTATAAGTAGCTAACATGGATAAGTAATGGTGCTTATGCGAATATAAAGTCAGACCAGAAAAGATTTAATGATCAAACACAAACTCTCAAGAAATTTGTTGCCAATATTGGAAGTTCTGTATACAAAGTTGGTGCCACTATCTTATTTTAAGTTTCAAGAGAAGTAAGCATACCCTTTTAGAAGAAAAAGCCTCCCTGGGGAAGAGAATAACATCATAATCGAATCCAAAACAGATGTTATCTTCGTAGCCTTAGATTTCAGTGCCCTCATTAAACTAACGAACTCATTATATTCTTCGCCAGTAAGTTTTCCTTGCACCTACATTAATACAATAAGTAAGACCAAGGAGGAAATAATGTATGGCAAATGATAGAAATGGTAAATGTATTGCTTCATTTTTCAAGAAGCTTCAAAAATTCAGCCTAGCTCAAACCAAATTAATGAGATTCAAATGAACAAAACAGCTAAGCATGATAAGTTCTGGATACAGGCTCATGATGAACATAGACGCATTCAGCACATTAGGACTCAAACAATTTCTCCTGCGAGGAGCTAAGAGAAACCGGAAAGTAATTTGGGTCTAAATTTGTTGCTTGTATTTACAAAACACAGTTTAAAAGCACATGAAAATATCAAATAGAAAACAATTAAAATTTATTGAGTCAGTTGAATGTAGTTAGAAATTTATATTTGATTATGAATCCTCAGATGTCAAGATTTTCTCTCAGATACAAAGTAGCTGAAAACATAATTATCATTTTCTAAACATGTTCAACGAAGTAACATACAAATAATGACTTACGATAAATGATTTCGCAAATAGGAGAAAGAGTTTGCTCCATCTATACGACTGTATACCCAAAATTTGAAAAAGTACTAACACATTTAAATTGCTGCTTTTCTACGCTTTGCAGTCAATATACAACAGGAAGTTCAGTGGCTAGCATTTTTTTAAATACTACACCGGCAGGATGCAACATTTATTGCTTGTCTTTGGTTTTGTAAATACCCAATCTTAACCATGTATTATAAACACTAAACCATATCTAACCATTCAGCATATATTTTTAAATTCTAGGATAAATGTTTACAAATCTAAAGAATGGAGAAGAATGTGACAGCCTATGATGTAAAGCCAAAATGAAATTCATATTAAGGCGTTATAAGATTAATTTGAATCAATTCGCATGCCCTCACTTGAAGAATGATATTTTGTAAAAAAATATATCATGTACATTATACAGACATATATATATATATGTGTGTGCGTGTGTTGCAGGTTTCTCTACATATCGGAAGGCTTTAGGTATGCTGCATATTTTTGTTTTACAGGTTTCCGCTGCAATGCCTTGCAATGCAAAAAAACTGTCTCTGATGATGAATGAAAAGTATATAAATTGTGGCGGTTTAGGGGGCCATTGCATTGCCTCTTCGTGAAATCTCACGTCAATAGTCGTCGATGACTCTTCATTTGTAACAACTCATGCAAAGGCCGCAACACCTCCCATTCTCTTTACTATGTCATCAATTGCAGAAATAAGAAGTAATGAATAATTGGTTGTTGTGGTTTCTCAATACGAGGCTCCTTATATTTGCATTTCTCGGTCTCTACAAGTTCACGCCAATCCCTAAGATTAAATAACAGGTGGGTCCTTGTTTTTTTCAATGAACGACTCCTTTTTTTCAATGAAGGCAGCTCCTACTCTCGCCGAAGAAGGCGACTACTTATCTTAATCTCTCCCAAGCCGCTCCCAAAAAAGTATCCGAAAAAGAAAATCCACCCCGAAGGATCTCCCCTTTCCTATCACCAAGCCTCTTCAGAAGAGTCGAGAGCCTACCTGGCTGCTCACCCCCTCCCCTGTGAACTTCCTTCGCAAGCCAAGTTTTCTTTTTTTAAACCAATATATCCCTATATATCCTTTTAAACAAATGTTCATTTTCCTGTACACTTATATTCATTTTATATAAATATTTTCATGTTAACTTATATTTACAAATTCATTTTAATATAATCACTATTCATTTAAGTCTAAATATTCATGTCATCTTTGAACGTCTCCATATTCTAAATACTCAAAAATAATAAAATGAAATAAATTAAGTATCACGGTCCGGAAGAATAAAGACAATATGTCTCCCAAAGCCGCCGGAATAAACTACTTACTCGACGTCCCATTATAAAATTTCGAGTTGTTACAGCAGTTACCTCTGGATTAGTTGTTGAAGCGCCGGGAGAAAAGCAAGTACGACCCAAAGTCTTCAATTTGAGCCAGCAAGAAGACAAGGAGGATGATATTGTGGTGACAGGTATGATTAATGTGCATGATAATCTTTTATTTATTGATACTAGAGCTAGTCATTCATTTATTTCTGATAAGACTGTTAAGCACTTACAACTGAATCCGTATCACGCTGTGGATAAATTGAAAGTTTCAATGCCAAATAATTCGGTGATGATTGCTAAAATTAGATATGAAGCACTGATTAATTTGGGAGATAAGCAGGTAGAAATAGATTTCTCCGTTCTACCGTTGGCAGAGTTAGATACAATATTTGGTATGGATTGGTTGTCAAAGCATGAAGCAGTTATAAATTATTAAAAAAAAGGAGGTAAAATTAAAGTTCCCAGACCATACTTATGTGCATTTACGTGGGATGTGTGAAATAGCTAAAGCAACGGTCTCAGTAATGAAAGTTGTGAATAAGATTTGAAAGGGCTGCGACGCAATGTTGGTGATGATCAAAAGTAATGATGATGCTGGGAAGGAATTGTGTAAAATGCATGTTGTATGTGAATTTCCTGAGGTTTTTCTGGAAGAATTAACAGGAATCCCGTTTGATCGAGAGATTGAATTTCCAATTAATCTTACAGAAGGAGCAGTACCGATGGCAAAGACCCCATATCATATGGATCCAAAAGATATGGCCGAGTTGAAAAGTCAGCTTCAGGAATTGTTGGACAAAAAATTCATTCGACCCAATTCATCGCCATGAGGAGCCCCAGTCCTTTTCGTGAAGAAGAAAGATGGAACCTTGAGGTTGTGCATAGATTATAGAGAACAAACTCACGATCAAAAATAAGTATCCACTGCCTCGAATTGATGATATGTTTGACCAACTGGTGAATGTCACGACCTTTCCAAGAACCATCTCAGATCAGGATATTATCAATTGAAAATCAAAGAAGAAAATGTCTATAAAACTGCTTTCAGTACCAGATACTGACATTATGAATTTTTCGTGATGCCGTTTGGATTAGCAAATGCTCCAACTGTATTTATGGACTTGATGAATAGGGTATTTAAGGGGTACTTGGATAAATTCACAATAGTGTTTATCGATGACATTCTCATATATTCGAAGAATAAAGAAGAGCATGTTGAACACCTTAGGGTGGTATTGATAATATTGAAAAAACATGAATTATATAAGAAGTTTTCAAAGTGTGAATTCTGGTTTGAGGAGGTTGTTTTTTGGGGCATGTGATTAATAAGGATGGATTATTAGTAGACCCAGCCAAAATTGGGTACATTCTTAATTGGCCTAGACTCACAACAGTGACAAAAATAAGGTGCTTTCTAGGTCTTGAAGGGTATTACTGAAAGTTTGTTAAAGACTTCTCCAAAACAACTTTACCATTGACCAAATTGACTCGAAAAAATGTAAAGTTCTAATGGACTGATGAGTGTCAAGAAGCCTTTGAAGAGTTGAAGTAGAAGTTAACGACTGCACCAGTTTTGGTGAAGCCCAGTGGGACAAAAGGATTCCAGATATACAGTGATGCATCATTAAAAGGATTGGGATGTGTACTCATGCAGCACAGAAAGGTAATAGAATATGCATCCAAACTGTTAAAAGAGCCTAAAGGAACTATCCGACACACAACGTAGAAGTGGCTGTTATAAATTTTGCATTGAAGATTTGACAGCATTACCAGTATGGAGTTAGTTGTGAGGTGTTCACAAATCCTCCAAAAGCATGAAATATATATTCTCACAAAAAGAGATAAACCTCCGACAATGAAGATGACTGAAATTCATCAAGGATTATGATATAGATATAAAATATCATCCAGAAAGAGCCAATGTAGTGGTCGATGCTTTAAGCAAGAAAAGCTCAGTGACAATTTCCGCAAAGGCTTTATAGAATAAAACATTGCGACTAGAAGCAGAAACGACATAGATTATGTTGATTCCAACAAATGAAGAAAGAAGAGAAAATTTGTACCAATTGCAAATTCAGTATGAGATGAAAGATAAATCAAGAAGGCGATTGATCGGGATCCATATCTTGTGGACTTGATGCAGAAGGTGAAAGATGGCAGACAAAGACTTTTGTTGTTGAGGATGGAGTATTATTAATTAATGGAAAGTTATGTGTGCCTAATGTAGAAAATTTGAGAGCTGAAATATTATATGAAGGTTATAACACAAGTTATTCGATTAATTCAGAAATAACGAAGATGTATCGGGATTTAAAACAAGAATTTTGGTGGTCTGGAAAGAAAACTGGTGTGATCAAGCATATAGCAAAGTGTCACGCGTGCCAAGTTGTTAAAGTTGCGCATCAAAAGTCAGGAAGATATTTGCAATCACTTCCCATTCCAAAATGGAAGTGGGATGATATTGTTATAGATTTTGTTATGGGATTGTCCCGTAGTAGTAAGGTAGGAAATGATAGTATCTGGGTTATTATTTATCGTATGACAAAGGTTGAACATTTATTCACATGCAGAAGGGTGGTTCAACAGAAAGGTTAGTCGACCAGTATATTGACAAAATAGTAATGTTATATGGAGTAGATCGATAATTTTGGACAGAGATAGGGAGATTTACGCTGACACATGGAAATCAGTACATAAAAAGTTCGGAACTAAATTACGGTATAGCACAGCGCTCCACCCGCAAACAGATAGGCAATCAAAACGAATGATTCATATGCTGGAGGATCTTCTTAGAATGATGGTTATGGATTTAAAGGGATCGTAGGAGAAGTATTTAGTACTAGTGGAATTTTTATATAAAAATAGTTATCAACCCAGTACTCAAATGGCACCGTTTGAAGCACTCTATGGTGGACAATGACGAACTCCACTGAGTTGGGCCGAAGATAATGAAAAGAAGTTGTTCAAGAAGAAAGTAGTAGATAAAATGTACAACAAATTAAAATTGTTCGTGATAGGTTGAGAATGGCCCGAGATAGACAACAAAAGTATTATAATTCCAAACATCGAAGAGTCGAATTTGCAATGGGATAATGTCGTTTAAAGGAATATCACGGTTACGCAGAATTGGGAAACTCAGCCCGAGATATATGAGACCATTCGCAATCACCGAGATAATCGGTGAGTGGCATATCGATTAGCATCGTCTGATGAACTTGTGAATCTCCATGATGTGTTCTACATATCGTATTTGAGGAACTACGTTACAGATCCCAGGAAGATGATCTCAGGTGCAGATGTTCAAATAGAGCCTGATTTGTCCAGTCCGATAGAGTCGTACAAGATTGTGGATCGTCAGAGCAAAATATTAAGGAATCGAGAGGTGAATTTTGTTAAGATCTGGTGGAAATGGTATCGAAGGCAGGATGCCACGTGGGAGAGAAGAAATTGGGCAAGATATATTCCCTCAAATGTTTGGTGGAGACTGAATAAAGATTTTCGAGGACGGAAATTCGGTAAGGAGGGATGAATGGTAAGGCTTGAACAAAGACTGTAATAAATCAAAATCAACAAAAACAAACTAAAGTCTCTTTAATGATGATATAATATGAGGGATGAGTACCAAGTGCACCTCTTTTTGCTATTCATGATTTTCCTTCTCCTAATTTTCATTATATAGTTTGGATTTGCCTTTTTTATGATTAAGCATTTTTATAATCCCACAGGCTTCCTTATGTTTGAGCATTAAAATGATTTTGAGATTTATGAAAAAGGGGAGTCGGCTAGTAGTTTGGTTTTTTTGGAGCCACTTGGGCTCTGAGTTTTGCCAATGATTCTTTCAACAGTTTTGGATTTTGATTTTTGGGATTAACCAATGGGCCTTTCTTCCTCCACATCAAGGTTGGTTGTGGGTCTTTGCCTCTCTTGGAAGGGCTTTAGATCCTTGATTTTCTTGTTGTTAGAGCTGATTTGAATGCTATTATTATGACATGGACCTATGAAAAGGCCTTTGATAGATGTGGTTGGGCTTTGGTTTGTTGTAACTGATATCCTGCAATCGCCATTAATGGAATGGGTCTTTGTTAATTGGTTGCTTGGCATGGTTTTGGCTTTGGTCTGAAGTGAATTAAAAGAATAAAAAAGAAATGTAGTGGCATCCTTCCCTTGGAATTTAATGCATTAGTGGAGGAGGTAATTACCTTTGCATTCCTTGGTGGGTTTTAGGTGGGCTTCATCCCTTCTTTTGATTAAAATCATTGGTGATGACAAAGAATACATTGTTATGTGGGTATTTTTAATGGAATTAACAACACACTCAGCACGAGTTCCCTCATTTACGAGAACCTCCTCTGCCTTCTCCGCCCTTTCCCTTCCCCTTCCTGAATTCTGGAGCATTATTCCTGAGTTCTGGAACTTACTCTCACTCGATTTTGGCTTGGGTTTGCAAGGACCAGTTGGTGTCTTACTCTCTTTTCTGGTTTACTTCCTAGCTGAGCTTGCTGGTGACTTCGGTTGGGGACTTTGTAGCTGCTGCCATGGACTCCCTCTTCTTCTCCCCTTGGAAATTCTAGTGGTGAGCTTATACTTAATCTTTTCCTCCTTGGATTACTCCTCTTGAAGTTATAATGAGTATTAATTTGGGGGATTTAATTTAGGGCTGCTAGCAATTGTCTTTTACTGGATTTAAGCTGGCTGGCTGATATTTTATTGCTATAATTTCTCATAGACAGTGATGCACGACAAGAGTATCGACCGCAAATAATAAAATTGTGAGTGTTTCACTCGGGAATTTATCGTCTCCACATGGAATACGATCGGTAATATCCATCAACTATGGTGTCTCTAACTAATTAAGATTGATCAAAATTTGCTAAGTTGATTAATAAAACTACTACAAATTACTGGAAAATGAGGAAGAAATCCAAAATAACCATTCATGAGACAAACCACATTCCAAACCATCCACAACAAATAGTAAAACCTAAATGCATTCACATCCAATGGTTATGAATATGAAATGATTAAAGTTCTACACAAGGATTAAAACATCAAATACACATTTGAAAAAGAAGAAATACAAGTTACAAATCATGGATACAAAGGGGAAAGAGAGACTCTTCCTTGGAGGTTGAAGGAGAAATTCGGATTGGTCCTCCGTCTTCTAAAACACCGCCTTGGCTACCGTTTGGGGTACGGGAGGAGTTGTCACCTACCTCATATTGCCCGTCTTCTCTCTATGTGCTTCTGCCTCCACGTTCATGGCTAATCATCTCAAGCATCATAAATAACCTAGCAATTCTTAATCTTGAAGACCTAGGACATTTGGGGATGGTTGGAGAAGAAAGAGAGGGAAAACCTCTAAGAAATCACGTGAAAAGATGAGACGGCGGAAGAGAATGATGAAAAAACCCTTAAATCGCATATTTATACACCCAGGAAGATGACCACGCATGCCCGTGCACAAAAAGACGCACGGGCGTGCATGAAGAACATAAAAAAATACAATTTTGAGCAGCAGAACACTGTGCACGCACGGTGAACAGTAGGCTCACGCCCGTGCTCTAAGGAAGCACACGCCCATTGTTATGGTCCCGCTTTGGTCGCGTATATCGCAGACCGTTATCTAGTCCTACTTTATATTTTTCTATGCACAACTGATCCTCCGTGTCTAAGCCCAAGGAGGGGGCATTTTTGTGTGGCTATTTAATACCCGGGTGGGGAACCTAGAAGGAAAAAAAGCAAAAACAAGTATCTTAATTTTATCTATTTCTCTTTAATTTCCTATCTCTCTCTCTAACTCTATCTCTCTATCTCCCTTTTTCACGGACCCACTCAACCCGACGCCCTCATCCCGCGACCCAGCCGCACGCCTGCGGTTCCCACACATCCGACTCCGCTCCCTCTGTCGAAGACCACCGCCGACAGCCATTGCTTCTCGAGGCTCCAAGAAGGCTTCTTCCTCCTTCATCGAGGAGTTTCCTCCTCTTCCCCCTTGCACACGCTCTCAATCTAGGGCACGTAACAACTTGGTATCAGAGGGAACTCTCCTCCCATCAACCGAAACTCCAGATCTGCGGCCGCCAGCCCCGCTTGCCTCTGCCTCGACCGGCCCCGCTCCGACCTGCTCCGCCCAGCCAGCCTCGACCGACGCCGCCAGTCGTTGCTCCGCACCGACCTGCTCCGCCCCGACCGCCCTCTGCCAGGCCGACTCCACATCGCGTACTACTTGGCTCTTCCATCGACGGGAGCCCCTTGCTCGCTGCCTCTACCGGGCTGCTGCTGCTGCCGCCGCCGATCCAGTTCTCCTCCCCGTCCTCCTCCAACCCCTCCGACGCCGACAACCCTTCAGCAATGGCCGAACCGCCCTCTCTCTCTCAAATCTTTGAGTCCCTCGCCAAGCTCCTAACAGATAACAACACCGCACTCATCAGCGCCATAACGGCCCAACTTGCGGCTAACCGACAGCCCCAACCGGCAGCGGGCTCCTCCAATGACGTGTTGATTCCGCCAACCCCGTCGGAGGTGTGCCAACAGCGACATGAGGGCAACGGCGTGCCACGATATGTGCGGCTGGACTTCCCCATATTCGATGGCCACGAAGACCCCTAGGCCTGGCTCTCTCGTTGTGAGCAGTTCTTTGCCCATCAACGCACCCCGTGGGAAGAATGGCTCAATATTGCTTCCACTTGATGGGCCCCGACCAACTTTGGTTTTCCCAACTGCAACGGGAGAAACCACTCCTATCTTGGGAGGAGTTCAAAGTGAGTTGCACCCTCCGCTTCGGCCCACCCCTCCACAGCAATACCTTGGGGGATCTCATTTCTCTCCGGCAAACCGGTCCGATCGACGAGTACCTCGAGCAGTTTCAGGTCCGCCTTGCCCGCACTCCTTCAGTTCTCCCGACACAGCAGGTGCCCATCTTCATTGCGCGTAAGACCCATCTACAGAAAACAACAAAAATCTGCAGGAAAATGCTATCAGTCCTGTTTGCAGCTAATTTTGACGACCCAGAAGGCCGAATCAGAAAACGTGTTCTTCATGAAGGTTGTAGCCCCGGATGTCTAGTTTACAAAACTTTTGAATTTCCGGAATCGGAGTTGTGGATCAAAAGATATGATCATTCTACCAAGACTGGTCAAAAGTGGACTGCAAAACAGCACAGAAAGTAAGGACGCGCGCGCGTGCGTGATAAGTGCATGCGTGTGCGTGAAGGCTAGATTTTTAAAACTTCGTTATAAACCTCCAAAATGCATGCCAAACCATGTTTTATGCTTCATAGGTGACCCTATTGTTGGGTTTTCATGGGTGGTAACACATCATATGTGCGCAACGGAATTAGGTTCTAGAAAACCCTAAACAGAAACAATGGATCTTGCGATAACCATGAATCAAGAAATAAATGCAGCAAGTGCAAAGTAACTGTGTCGGAATGAAGATTAACGACTGGATCGGTCTTCAAAATCTGCTCCATAAATGTTGTGCCTGAGTTGGGATCCTATTCCAAGTCCTCTTCTCTGTTCTGCGCCTAATTCAAAATCAGAGGCCTGACGGTTGCTTGAGTTCACGCAGAACTAAATATGTGCCTTTACGAGCATCCACACTAACGTCAAGAAACACCTCGCTTGCATCGAACGGAAGCAGGGTGGAAGTTCGTCTCCACGGATTGCTAGATCTGTCGATGGAGAAGATCGTCAGCGCTAGGGTTCCAGTTCGCAAAAGGAACCACCGTCGTCAGGGTCGCCGCTCTCTGAACGCTTCAGAAAGGGCTCGGGAGAATAAGAATGCTTAACCCTAGAACTGAAATTATATCTATATACAATCATCAGTAAACTGGGTTCCGCTTCAACAGGAATTACCCAAAGAAAAGCCGAACCGGGTTCATGGTTTTAAAACAGGAGAATAAACTGGCAAGACAGCATCTAGTCGAACATGTTTGATCTTCCAATCAAACAGCTAGACCATTTAGTCGAACAGCTAGACATCTAGTCAAATCTGTCCAGTCTATACTGACAGTTCTAGTTGACTTTGTCTAGTCGAATCTGCAAGACCTAGTCGATTCGACCAGACAACACAGATAGTTCTAGTCGACTTTGTCTAGTCGAATCTACTAGACCTTCTAGTCGATTCGACTAGACAACACAAACAGTTGTAGTCGACTTTGTCTAGTCAAATCTGCTAGACCTTCTAGTCGATTCGTCCAGACAACACGAACAGTTCTAGTCGACTTTGTCTAGTCGATCGGCTAGACCTTCTAGTCGATCGACTAGACCATCTAGTCGATTTCACCATATCAACATGCAATCAAGTCGACATAGACTTTCTGCCACTCATCCAAGTTTGGTTCTCCACTCATATCTTATATGAGCTGAGCCACCCCGATCATTTATCTAATTTCTCGTGAGTTATTATGTGAGACCTCATAAGCTCATATTACGTTGGCAGTGAGTCTAACTCGTTGGCTAATTCTAGATCACAAAGACTCTAACACATATATCATAAATTGAAGAAGATATGTAATGAAACATGATTATAACATAAATTAGGGGTGAAACAATAAAAGCGAGCAAAAGACACGGCGAAATCGCTATATAAAAAATACATATCAAATACCCCCCCCCCCCCCCCCCCGAATGTTTGTTTGTCCCAAGCAAACTGCACTCACCATAGGAGGATACAAAAATTCAAACACAGAGCAGAGTATCAACTAGTGGTATCAAACAATTTTTTGCAATTGAAGTGATGAATAAATTGAATAGGAAGAGCACATCAAAATGAAAACGAGCATACAACTCTACAGTCATTCTCTCTTAACGCTACAAACCGACGATGGTGCTAAGCGAATCACTATCACATCACAAAAAGAGTACACTATAAAAAGTAGAGGTAGAAGTACTAGCGGAATACTAACTGCCACATAGTAAATCACAGAAACATACGAGTAAAAGGAGAAGACAGAAAGCAACCACAACAATGGCACGATGGCTCACAATCCAAGTACAACAGTCTATAGAAAGTCCGGGGACTCACAAGTAAACATGTCAAATCAGATAAATACTAATATACAAAATACTATAAAATTATAAACCTATTGAGCTAACTATAGGACTGATGATGTTGCTAAGGGTAGCAACCATCCTCTGTAAGTCTTCTATCTCCGCGTCAAATCCACGTCATGTCCACGTCATAGCTCCTGGAACTCCTAGGGGAGTCAACCGATGGTGAGGGTTAGCAAATATTATGTGTGTAAGCTAAGTGGTTCTCGGCTTTCCCCCTAAGCCCCTAATATGCTCAAGGGAGATGGTAAGTTGTCCTACAGTAAGTGTCAACACAATGCAATATATATACATATATATAAATATGAAGTTGTATGCACAATTGCATATTTTAAGAAATGCAGTAATAAAGTAATAAGGAGTGCAATAATAAATAATGGCAGTAGGTAAAACACATCATTGTTTCTACCCTAGCGGTGTCCACAACACACACACTCTCGTAGCACATTAAATACTATAAATAAAAGTGCAACATAAAGTAACAAATCATATAAAAATGCTCATACGAATTTATATGATTGAGGTCTTAGGCAATTTAAACTAATGCACCAGCTAAACTACATTATCAAGTACAAATGCAACTATGATCTAACAACGCAACCAAATGCAAAGCTAAGCAAATTCTCATCAGAGTAGTGTCACAACTCATAATCAACCCGACTCCTCGGAGTCACACTTTGTAAATACATATATGTTATCATCAGACTCAAGCATGCACATACATACACAATATATCGACATAGATTCAGCATGCACGGTGTCGAGACGTAAGCACACAATCGTAATCGAGACTGATGTCTGGGATCTCACTTATTCGAGGGGGGGGGGGGGGGGGGGGGGGGGGGGGGTAGCTAGTCCCACAGGAATGTCACGTCCTGACCACTTCTAGGGTATTTAAGCACAATCATCTCTAGGTCTTACGTACGGTTATCCGAGCCCATACTCATTCTTCGCATATACTGGCAGTATAACCAAAAGAACCGAGGTATAACTCATGTCGAACTCAGGTGGCTAACACCTAAACAAACAACAATTAGGTTATGGCACACGCTGACGTTCGGCCATGACGGCATCTATGAGTCATTGTCCTAACCCTCCGGTGTGTGTCGTCGGCAGGGCCACTCGACCCGCCACATTCATACACATGCAATATCATTTCATACATGCAGAGTACACTACAATTCATTACCAACTAGGGGAAGCGATCACCCAGTTACTCGACCCTCTTAAAATAACTAATCATCTTCGCATCTGCCAATCCAAAATCATGTTATTCGTCACGTATGCACAACTAGATCTAAGTATGGTAAAAACACATACTATTTTAATCTAGATTCGGTCTCATAAAATTATTGAACTAAACTAATGAACTGATTTAGTGATTTAGGAAGAGACCGGTCTGTTAGACGTGTAATCATTTCTATATTTCTAAATTAGATCCACTCAAGTCCTTAATCTAATTCTAATTGGTAATCACATTAATCGTACTCTATTCTATTCTCGTCGTAGTCATCTTAGGGATTTATAACCTCGAGACTGCAATCATCATTTCGTACTCGATCATAGTTTCATCCTAATCGCCTAAACCTATGATCATCCAAAATCGAAGTTCAATTTATTTGTTTTGGGCATCGAACTTGTCTAAGCACTTCAAGGGTTAAATCCCCAAATCTAAACAAAGATTTGGAACTACCCGCCTCATATGCATCAATTGTTGGCAGAAACGACAATGTCTTTAGGAGACATCATGTCATTGATTAAACATCATTGCAATCAGTGATGCTTCCGGAGCTTGGTTCAACGATTCCACCCTGATTTCGAACTATGTAAACAACATACTTGATTACGACTCTACCACAAGCTTCACCATTAATTTCCATCGTATGATTCTCCGTTGATTTCCATCGCACGATCCACCATTAATTCTGTTGCACGATTCATCGTTAATTTCCGTCGCATGGTTCTCAGTTGATTTCCATCGCATAATTCTCAGTTGATTTCCATCGCATGATTTGACTTTATTATCCGTTGTGCGATACAATATTATTTATCGCAGCGCGATCGTCGTTATTTCGATCGCACGATTCAAGATTATTTTTCACAGCGCGATCATCATTGTTTTCGATCACGCGAGTCAACAGTAAATACGACCGTTAATTAGTCAAATGTATCACTAACACTTCAACGTTGATTTACGATAAGGGACGTGACTGTTATGGATTTACACTGTTCTAATCATTTCTCTGTCGAGGGCTCAACTAGCATGATTATTCACCTTAACCGCCAAGGATGGCTCAAGGGTCACCGGAGATGGGTTCTTAGACCCTCTACTACCGTAATACGTCAAGAGGACCATGTGGAAACAAGGTTTCTCTCGCCGTCGATGAACTGAACCCTAAGCGTTATTAACGCAGAAAGCTTTAAATGCAAGAAACTTAGATCTAAGATTCAGGGGGTGGAGAGAAGGAACTCACCAGGTATCCAAGCATGTTACCCAATCGCCACGGAGGCGGCATTGCGCGTTGCTTCTGTCCATCGTCAGATCTGATTGAATGTGGTCGTTGGATCTCGAAGACACAATGTCGCTACACTTCACATACATTCACGGTGGAAGGAACGGAAGCATCGTTGATGTCGATCAGCGAATCTCGTCGGATTGTCATATACAACATAGTCTACATAAGGAGCACAATCTTTGTAACGTCCCAAGGCCCTGGATTTACCGTCAGGACAATGTCCACCGACAGCCTCGCCTAGCGACCGTTACCGGGCTGCAGCCCAAGCACCCCAACCCCTCTCCATCCACAGGCGGGTTGTTGGTGGCCACAACCTCCCTTCGATGAGGCAAACTCGATAGTTAAGTGTGCAACACGGGGACTTCCCAGGAGGTCACCCAGCCCAAAACTACTCCAGCCCGAGCACGCTTAACTATGGAGTTCTTCCCATTGGAGCCATCTTTCAGTGTTGAACTTTCTTAATACACAGAGAATTGCCTCAAAACAAACTCTGTCAAGAAGATGCAAATGTAGAATATCCTGTAAAGCACCTCCAGCTTGCACAAGCTCTTCCAAAGCCATAGCTACCAAATATGAATATCTCATAGCTATATCGGAGATGATAGCCAAAGAATGTCTCACCGCAACTGGATCAGTGAATGAAGTCCCATGTATAACTTGGTTTGTTGTGGGAGTCGCAGGAGGGGAGCTCGACTTGAGGAGTTGGAGAGAAGTGGATTTGGACCTTGGAGAAGGGGCTTGAAGTGGGTTGATGCTGAATATGAAAATGCTCACCGGAGAGGATCGCAGAAAAATAGAGCTAGATGGCTGGAGACCATGCCGAAAATGGACAGCAGCTAGGTTGTTGTGGTTGGAACTGAAGATGGAAGGAAGAGCAGCTCGGCTGTCATGGAGATCGGCATGGTGAAGGTCGGTTGGAGGTCAGAGGGATGTTGCTCGGACATGGGAGAGGAGAGTTGCTCGGGTATGGAGGAGCAGGATCGGTTTGGAGCATGGAGGAGCCAGTCGACCGGAGCTAGGAGAGGAAGTCGTCGATTTGGAGAGGAGAAGCTCGTCGGAGCTTGATTTGGAGGAAATGGTCGACTGCTATGGAAGGAGTCGGGTTGCTGGAAGAGAAAGGTTGATGGCTGGATAGTAAAAAAGGAGGAAGGATTTCTAACCTAATTTAATAAAGGCATATTTATAAAAGTATATTAGGTTTAAGAGGAACCCTTCCCCAATCTCTTAAAACCTCATAAATTTCTCTACGGGACTCAAAATCTGTCTCGGATGGGCTCGCTACGACCGTCTCAATGACATGCATCCACCGGAACGATCTGAGGTCAATTCCAAGTTCGTTTGCTCATTTTACACTTCCCGGAGCATTTACGGCCCGATTTGACTTAGACATCAAAAATTATTCAAATGATGTTGGAATCGCACATGAACGACTTCGTTGAACCCGTATTGTCATTATGAGTATAAAAAAATTGACTAGAATCAATTCTGAGTCCGTTTACTCGATTCAACCTTTTCGGGTAATTACGATATTTGAAAATCGCGTCCAAACGTCAATTTCTCTAATATTCACCCGAATTGAGTGAGGACGATTTCGTTGGACTCGTATTGATTTTACGAGTCTAACAAAATTAATTGAGATCGATTATAATGCCATCTGCTCAATTTTGCCTTTTTGGATAAACTTGTTACTTAAAATCGCGTTCGCACGTCAAATTCTCTAATACTTATCGAAATTTAGAGCGGACGATTCCGTTGGACTCGTATTGTCGTTACGAGTCTAACGAACCCAACTGGAGTTGATTTTGAGGTTGTCTACTCAAAAAGTCATTTCGGGAGTCATCATATATCTCAGAACGACCTATTTCGACCAACTTCATAAATATGCATCAGAATGCAACAAACCAAACGACGATGAGTTTGTATTGATCAAACGAGTGCAATGACACTGACCAGAATCCATTCTGGATTCATTTACTCAAAAATCTTGTTTGAGTCATCGTAGCTCAAGGTTCAGGATAAACTCATTGAAATCGGTTCATTGGGCCAACAAGGTCTCACTGGTCCCGGATAGGCTCACCAAAAGAGATCGATTGAACAAGCTAGGTCACCTAAGTGGTTCAATTGATCGGGTCAGGATTTTGGGATGTCACAGATTCGACCCAGGGACGAGCAGAAGACAGTCTTCAAGACTCGAGAGGGACTATATGAGTTGCTCGTCATGCACGATGGTTTATCGAACACACCTAGTACATTTATTTGTACGATGAATCAAGTGCTCCGACCTTTCATTGGAAAATTTGTGGTTGCATATTTTGATGACATAGTGATTTATAGCACTAGTCCTGACACCCACATATCTCATTTAAAACAAGTACTACGAACCCTAAGAGATCACCATTTATACATCAATCTTAAGAAGTGCTCATTCATGACCGACAGCTTGATATTCCTTGGTTATATTGTATCGGTTGAAGGGATTATGGTTGATCTGATAAAAGTGGAAGACATAAAAGTTGGCCCACCCCAGGACAATTAGCGAGACGAGAGGGTTTCATGGGTTAGCATCACTTATCGTCGATTCATTCAAAACTTTAGCACTATGATTGCACCTATCACTGATTGTCTTAAAAAGAGTATATTTAAATGAACACCAGAAGTTGAGCAAACCTTTAAAATAATACAAACACCAATTTTGGCGTTACCCAATTTTGACAAAGTCTTTGAAGTTGATTGTGACGCGTCCCATGTGGGTATATGAGTTATTCTTAGTAAGGAGGGATGTCTGGTTGCATTTTTTTAGTGAGAAATTGAACGAGACACTATCACAATACTCTACTTATGATGTGGAGGTTTATGCCATCGTTTAAGCTCTCAAATTTTGGAGGCATTACCTGATTCAACGGTAATTCATATTGAACACTGATCACGAAGCATTGCGTTATATGGGATCCCAAAGGAATTTGAAAAGGAGGCGTGCTAAGTGGTCATCATTTTTACAAGAATACACCTTCTTAAGCATAAAGCAGGAATTGTGAATCGAGTGGCGGACGCTTTAAATAAGAGGGCACACCTATTAGTCACCCTTAGAGCCACAGTAATATCACTAGATTCTCTTAAGGATCATTATTTAACTGACCCATAATTTAGACATATTTGTGAGTCCTGCTTAGATACTGGCACAGACCCGACTATGCAAATTTTGATTCAGGATGGATTTCTATTTTAATGGGTCACGCTTATGGATCATTAAGGGGCCACTTAGGGAATGTCTTATTCGGGAAATTCACGGTGGATGATTAGGTGGTCATTTTCGTGAGACCAAGACTATAGCTTTTGTTGAGGATATATATTTTTGGCCAGGTATGCAGGGAGATGTGTGTCACTTTATTAAACGTTGTCTTACATGTCAATCTATTAAAGGCACTGCACAAAATACTGGAATGTATTCACCTCTTCCTATCCCAAGAAAACCTTGGGAAGATGTCACCATGGATTTTTTTTTAGGAGTTCTTATAACTGCTAGGAAGGTCGATTCTGTTTTTGTCGTTGTCGATAGAATTAGCAAGATATCACATTTCATTCTATATAGGAAAACAACTGATGCATCACATGTACCTGATTTATATTTTAGGGAGGTTGTTCGTCTGCATGACATACCTAGGACATTCACATCTGACCGCAACACTAGGTTTCTGAGTCATTTTTGGAGAACATTATGGGCAAAATTAGGAACCAAACTTCAGTTTAGCAGTGCATATCATCCTCAAACTAATAGGCAAACTGAAGTAGTCAATA
The DNA here is from genome assembly GCA_033032865.1 of Dactylorhiza incarnata. Lineage (NCBI taxonomy): Eukaryota > Viridiplantae > Streptophyta > Magnoliopsida > Asparagales > Orchidaceae > Dactylorhiza > Dactylorhiza incarnata. The sequence goes on along the minus strand of JAWHQI010000508.1, from coordinate 148,864 downwards.
GGAGCCTAGGTAACTTACTTAGATGTCTTGAGGGAGAAAAAGTAACACAGTGGGATTTGATACTTCCACAAGCCGAATTTGTGTACAATAACTCTGTGAACCGTTCCACTGGCAAAACCCCCTTTTGAGATCCTTTATGATCAACATATTCCCCACCTACTGGATAGGACTCGTTTACCTTTTCATGATAGGATTAATGCAGAGGCTAGTGAGCTTAGCGACCAGATCCTCAAGGTCCAAAGGGAAGAACTTGAGAGGCATCGTATCTCAAACGCACGGTACAAGGCAGTTGTCGATGAGCATAGGAGAGAGCAACATTTTCACGAGGGAGATGTGGTGATGACATACTTTCGACAACAGAGATTCCAAGTTAGTGCTTACGACAAATTGAGCAGGAGGAAATTTGGACCATTTCATATAATTCGTAGATTGGGGACTAACACTTACTTGTTAGACCTCCAACATACCGTGGCCACTTCTCCCATGTTCAACGTTGCGGACCTGACAGCCTACACATGAGATACGATAGATGAGGTGGACTTAGAGACACTACCATTTACACTTGTGGAGCAACTAGAGAATGACGAGATCGACGATGTCGTGGATATTCGCACCACTCAGACTCGACACGGGCTACATCGACGATTCTTAGTTCATTGGCGAGGGCGATTGTTGACAAATTGTTTGTGGATCGAGGCCGAGGAGTTATCGAGACGTCGCCCTGACATACTACAACATATCACTAAGGCTTTCTCGTCAGGGGACGAAATTCTCCCACCTGGGGGGAATTAATGCATGCAGGCGCTCGCAGCGCCAAAATTTACTTTGCGCATGCATTTCATTTTTTTCAGTCATGTAGAACATTTTTCTTTTATGTCTCGCGCTTTTATTTTTATGTATTTTATGTATTGGAAAGGTTGTAGTAGTGTATTCCCTATGACGTAATTAACTATGTCGTACATTTAGTTGCTCTAGATTAGTCGGAGACGTAATCTTTTGATTTGGTAGGGTCAACCCTTGTTTCCTCTCCCACTTCTACGTTGATCCTTAATCCTAACTTTGAGTCTAAGCCAATTTTATTTCTACAAGAAGTTAGAAGTATTATAAAAAAATTATTGATGAAAAACAAAGTTAAAAAAGAGTTCAGGAAAAAAATCTGTGAAAAAAATATAAAACTCTAACAAGTTATCTCGTGCTTATTCTCACGCCCTTCATGTCCACTATCACCATTATGGCATTAATTTGATATTAACTGCTCATAACATTGAACGGTTAAATAGGAGAAGGGAAAAAACAGCAGATAAAATGGGCTGTTATAAAAACCAGATGGCAAAAAAAGGGCACTCGCTGATTTGAAAAAAAAATGAGAAAGCTGCCGTCCCTTCTTCCAACCGTGGTTCTTCTCCCATTCTCTTCTCCCCCATTTCTTCAACATGATTTCTTTCTCTTTCATCTCTCCGCGGGTTTTAACGCCACCATATTTCTTCTACCCCGCCACCGCTTCATCCTCCTTGCAACCTCTGTCGCTGCCTTTACACTGTTTGCGTGAGGAGTCTCTTGTCTTCCACAGGACCTTCCACCGACCACCACCACCATACTTCTTCACTCCCGGTGAGATCTATCCTGATGTTTTGGATTGGTACTGTTTCTACTTGTTCAACATGAATTTTTCTATGTTTAATATTTTGCTAACTTGTCTTTAGACGAACCAGAAGTTGAAGATGCGTTAATCTCCAATAATGGGGAAGAAGAGGATGAAAATGACTGATAAACATCCTTAAATTTGAAATGATTATGAATATTTTTTTGTTTGAGAACTTCATATTATATTGCATTAACTATAAAATTTGTATTTCAATTGGTGATTTATACAATTATGCTTGATGTTTTATTATTTTGAGGACTTTTAATTACATTTGTGAGATTATACATATAGATTTATAATATTTAATACAACGTATTACGTATCCCGCCGCACCCGTATCCTTATTTTTTAAATTTTGGCGTACCGACGTACCAGATACGTATCGTGCCCAGTACTCGTACCCGTACCGGTGCTTCCTTGGTCTCTGCCTAGTTTGTAGTAATTAACCTAGTTTCCGAGAGAATATTTTTTAGTTTTTTTTTTCATTCATTATTTTCTCGTTTCCTCTAAGTTGTTTTTTCCTCTCGACAAATATTTTGTTACTTTGGATTTCATTGATTGTCGCAGGATTGCTAGTCATCGGATGATTTGCGACACAAGCTGAAATTAAATTACTAATCTTGTGCGCTCCAAAATTGCTTGTTGGATCTAATGTCGCTTGCTTGTTTTAAACTTGTATACAAAAATTAATTTTGCATTGCATTCATTCCATAAGGTGCGACTACGGGTGCATCAGCGACCCTCTCTGAAATTTCTCGTGATGTAATGAAAATCATGAGAGAATAAATGATTTTTATAATTCTATGGGAGTTATCTGCAACTGATATCGTCGGGCGGTAATGTCAAAATATGAGTCTTCGCGCCTTTCTCAGCCTCAAAACAACGGATCCTTCCATATAGATGTTTGATCTATCGCTAGGCGATAATGAGCAATCGCAGGCGGCAGGACGATAGTAAAATTGAATTCTCGGCTCTCATTTTTCCTCCAAGACGTGTTGCGACGCATTCTTGCCATAATAAGCATTTCACACTGCCGTCAGGCGATAGTCCTATCGCGAGCGGTAGCCTCTTACTTGAGCAACTTATGGCAACCTCAAATTTCTCTAAGTCCACGGCAAGTTTGTTGGCTCCACAGTAGGTCGTCAAATGAAAATCGACTTACTTCGAGTGATATCGCCGGGTGATAGGAGTTATCGCAGGCGGTAGGCTACAATATTGGTCATAGACTCGTTGTTTTAGCTCGATTCTTGTTGTAGCTTATATGTCTTGTATCAGTGGTGATTCCTGGACATGTACACAATGAAACACTTGCAAAGATGGATCAAATAAACATCATAATTTGTTATTCTTGAACCAAAGTTGTCTCGAGCCATATTTCAACAATTGTTTCTTCCGTACTCAACGAATATCGGTCGTAAAAGCGGGAATAATAGGAGTATGAATCGACGAAAGAAATCAGATCCAGTCGAGAACGAGCAACATCCCTTGGGGCTCTGATACAATGTTATATTGAGGGAGAGGAGTACTTTTAAATTTTCTCACTTGATCCTTCAAAATCATCAACAAGGCGGCCACATAAAAATGATACATACAAAACTCTACCCACACTCCGTGATATAGTCACCACCCAGTGAACCTACAATAGTTTTAGCAATAACTTGGTGCATGGAGTAGATACATAGTTCCACATCCACTCCATATGGAAGATGGAAATTGCAAGATAAAGAAATATTATTAATCAGTAATAATAGTTCTAACATAATAAAAGTAACAGTAATAAAAGTAGAAAATTATTACCTGTGCCAAAAAAGAAGAACCCCTTGATAATTCTTTCTCGTGTGTTGATAGACAATTTTGACCTATTTTCTTCAACACAGAATTGTCATTAGCTACACTGGTAGCGGCTTGATCTTTACATATATCAATAGAACTAACTATGTTTCCTACTCTTTTCTCTATGTCAAAACCTCCGGCTTTCAAACGGCTACAAGAAGATAAAAAGGACTGTTTGCAGCAATTCTCTGGATCAACAGATGTGCAATTGGGTGCTTGGTTAATCAGTTTTGGTATCTTGGGCAGCTTGACTAAACAAGGTGTTAGAACATCATCCGGTCTCATCCTTTTATCATCTGAAGTGTCGGTGGTTAAATCAACTACTTCATTAACATGATTTATGCTGTCCTCGTGAGTTCCACCAGCAATGGAAAAGCATAACTTTCCTCTTCTGTTGGTGCTGCTAAAGTTCTGGTTCTGTTTGAAAAAGAGATTAGAGTGATTTGCAGGTATGATCTGCCGTAACTGAGAATGAACTTTTTCCTTTGAAACTGCAAATAGAGTCTCTGGTATCTCACTTGGTATATGCTTGATGCTTGGACTCTGGCGAAAAAATTAGATATGAGAATGCATGTTCAACACACAAAAACAGAAGCTAGCAAGTAATTCAATTGATAACTGAGATAATTTTGAAATTTACCAAGCAGCTCAAGAAATTGGATGTAAATATTGGTCGATCATCCATCACAATTTTCTCTGTTAAATTTGTAAATTATGCAGACAAGTCAGTTAATAATTTAAGCAAGCTCTAGTACAATAGAATACAACAGATTAATAAAGAATTTCATAGACACAAAATTTGGGAATATCCAATGTTGTTACCGTGCAAAATGCAATGTAAAACAAAATGGGCGTTTCTGCTTTGAAGCATGAAGTGCAAATAAGACGCCCACTTCAATTAACCAGAAGCGCAAATCTAAAAACTTATATAAACCTAAAATGAAATACTTCCAAAATACTTAACTTTATAACATGAAATTATCAAAAAACAATCAAATTTAACGAAGACCAGTGCAACATGGTAAGAAAGTTAATTCAACATGTAAGAAATAATAGGTATTAACATAAATGTAACATGAACATAAAATCAATCTGATTAAAAGTTGAGAAAAAATTTAAATAAAATTGAGACTCAAATAAATTGAAAACTAGTGTAGGAAGAGATGAATATATAAAGTATAAAAAAACTAATAAAGAAACTGCTGCCACTTGATGTTACTGTGGAGAGAATCACTACAAGGCTTAAGGTGAGAGAATGTTGATATTTAGGTTGGAGGTAAATAATGAAGAGTAGAGATGAGAAAAATGTGGTTGAACAAAGAGCCTGAGAGAAGAGTAAAGCAATGAAACTATGAAAGAAGAGTTAAAGGGAGATAAAAAAGTAGGCCCGCGGAATGAACTATCCTGGCAGAATTAATTTTTGTGCAAATATTCACAATCAAACATGTTAAACCTTCCGCACGTTCTCAACAGATTATGCGAGCTCAGCGATCTCTCCTTTTGGCGGCTTCTCTTATCGGACCTCCTCGCCGTCTTCCCAGTGCCATCTCTCTGCGGGCTGTGCAGGCTGTTCTCCTCCCCCCCTCTCAGCGGTCATCGACTCAGATAGTACGGCTTGTTTGTACGCCACCCCTTTCTCGTCGACTTCCTCTCGTGTCTCCGCTCGTGAGACCTCAGACAGCAATCGTGTGGCCTCGTCTCTAGCCGGCGTTGCCTCCTCAGCTAGTGCAGTCTTTGCTAGTGCGGCCTCCCGAGGTTGGTGTGGTATCTGCTTGTGCGGCCTCGAAAGGTTGGTGCGGTCTCAACTAGTGCGGCCTCCAGCACTCTCTGTTCGCGCCATATATAGCGTTGTGCGGTCTTTTTCCTCATGGATAACTAATCGGACTCGAGCATTCAGTCTCCTTCCTCGCTTATCCCTCCTTCGGGCAGTGATTTCTCACGATCTCATGGTTCCTCCAGTTTTCTCCGTATTACAACTGTTCCTTTGGATGGAACAAATTATCCTAAGTGGTCTCACTCAGCACAGCATGCTATCCACGGCCATCAACTTTATGGGTACATCAACGGAACAATTGTTCAACCTCCCAGTACTGATCCGAGCTGGCAAAAGTGGGACGTTGACAATTCCCTTGTTGTCTCATGGTTTCTTCACTCCATGTCCCCCTTGGTCTATCGTTCTACATGTTGATGGACTCGGCCTTTGACATCTGGACTCGAGCTCATGAGACTTATTCACAGCTTGGTAGTTCTACCCAGGTATACGAGCTCACTCGGCGTCTCCTTGAGCTCAAACAAGGCACTTCTTTTATAGCCACTGACTTCTCTGAATTCGAACACCTCTACCAAGAGTTGAACTACTTTAAGGACTTCACTCCCGCTTGCATTGTTGATGATCGGGCCTTAAAAACCAGGGAAGACCGTTATCGATTCCATGTCTTCATCATGGGCCTTAATATGGAATTTGACATGGTGCGCAATAATGTTTTGAAACGGCAACCTCTACCCTCTCTTTGGGGAGCCTTTAGTATGGTCTTGGGGGACGAAGATCGTTGTTGTTCTCTCAACTCTGATCATGGTTCTGATCGCTCCGCCCTTGCTAGCCTTCTTCGCGATCCTCCTTCGTCTTCGTCTCTCAAGTTGTGTGATTACTGTGGCAAACAGGGCCATGCCCGGGACTCCTGCTTCCGTCTACATCCTCATCTTGCTCCCTCGCATAACAGCTTTCGTGGTCATGGTCCCTCTCGCCAACCCAATCGTTCTTCTATTGCTCATACTACTGAAGTTGATCTTGGTCGGTTTCCCTCTAACATTCTTTCCTCGGAGGAACTGGATGTTTTGCGTTGTCTCATGCGCATTCAGGTTTCTTATCCTATTGTTGCATTCGCCACCATTGGTTCACCCAGCGCCCAATCTACCTTAACAACTTCCTCTTAGTGGATTATTGACTCCAGGGAGGCAGATCACATGACAGGAACATCGTTAGGTTTTACTTCTTAAACCCCCCCCCCCCCTCTCAGGGCGTGACAAGGTTGTCACCGTCAATGGCTCACTCTCACTAAATGCTAGCAAGGGGACCATCATCTATTCCTCTGCCATGCCCACACCTCAGTGTTGCATGTTCCTGCTTTTCCTCGCAATTCTGTCATATATTAGTTGTCTGACTACATCCATACACTGTTCTATCACTTTCGATGGTTGTGTTTTTCAGGATCAGGCAACGAAGTAGCGTATTGGTAGTGGTAGGAACTGCGAGGGGTTGTACATCTTGGACCCTCCTCCAACTCGAGCTCTCTCCAATACCCCAGCTCTCTTCAGACCTCCTCATTCTTCACTTGAGGATGTGCGTTGATGGCATCAACATCTTGAACAACCCTCCACCGGCTATCTTCTCAAGTTATTTCCTATGTTTTCAAGCTCCCTGAGTCATTTTGTCTGTAATGAATGTGAACTTTCTAAACATGTACGGCATAGTCCGAATCATTTTTCTTCTCTTAGTATGGTTCCTTTTGATGTTATTCATACTGATGTTTGGGAACCATCCCCTATTGTTACTCTCTCTGGTTACCGATGGTTTCTGACCTATATTGATTGTTTATCTCGCTCTATGTGGGTGATTTATTAAAATGGAAAAGTGAGGTATTTGGTTGTTTTCGTATTTTTCACTCAATGGTGGCTACTCAATTTGGAAGCACTATTCGCGTGCTCCGTAGTGATAATGGGGGTGAGTACGACGACTGTTGTGCTTTTGGCACTTAGAGTCCAAGGGATTTTTCATCGAAAAATATGTGTCAACACCTCTACTCAGAATGGTGTGGATGAACGTAAGAACAAGCATCTCCTTGAGGTTACCAGATGTCTTCTTAGCACCAAGAATCGTCCAAAGTCCTATTGGAGAGACGTGGTTCTCACCGTTGCTTACCTCATCAATCGTCTACCCTCCAGCACCTTACAGTATGCCTCTCCCTTATCCTCCCATCTGTCTATTAAATGCATTGTACAGATCTCTCATCTACCGTTGCGTGTGTTTGGGTGTGTCTACTTCGCTCATATTCATCAGCAACATCATTATAAATTGGATGTGTTTCCTACAGTGCATCTTTGTTGGTAACTTTACTACTACGAAAGGGTATCGTTGTTATCATCCTCCCTCTCGACGATTCCACTGCACCATGGACGTGACGTTTTGTGAGGAGGCATGATATTTCGGTTCTCGTCAGGGGGAGAAGGACACTGTTGTCGACGATCCCACTCTTTCACTCCCTATTGTGGCCTCACAATCACCTCTTATGCCTGTCTCTGATATATCTTCTCCTGCGAATACATCTATTGTGGCCTCGTAATCATCTCATATGACTGCCTCTGACATACCTCCTCCCACAAATCCAACTCCCGGAAGCCTCATTCCTCCTCTTCCACTGGTCTATCACATACACATGGTGCTATGGTGTTACAACCCCTGGACATTCCACCACCACGGGTATGCTCTTCTGACTTAAGTTCTAATGGAGAGCTTCATCGCCCTCTTATACATCTGAAGCGGAAGTCGGCCTTTGCTAAATACTCACTTGCCAATTATATCACTTATCAAAATCTGACACAGACACATAAGGCCTTCATCACCTCCTTGGATTCTGTTCACATTCCTAATACTTGGCAGGAAGCAATAGAGATAGTTGTGTAGCGCAAAGCAATGGAAGAAGAGATGATGGCATTAGAAAAGAACCAGACTTGGACACTCACCCATCTCCCTGCCGGGAAGAAGTTTGTTGGTTCCCGATGGGTGTTCTCTGTTAAACGGAATCAAGAGGGGTTATAGAGAGATATAAAACAAGGTTAGTTGCTCAAAGATATACTCAAACTCCAGGTGTGGACTGTCATGAAATGTTTGCTCCTATTGCCGAGACAGACTCCATCCGTGTCATTTTATCATGTGATACATGCTTGGGATGGGAGTTATAATAACTTGATGTCAAGAACGCTTTTTACATGGTGATCTTGAAGAATAAGTCTATATAAAAGTTCCACCTGGTTTCGTGAAGACAGGATCTGAAGGAAAGGTATGTCAACTTCAAAAATTTCTCTACGGTCCAAAGCAATTCCTCGGGGCTTCGTTTGGGAAGTTCCAGAACGCCATGACCGTATTGGGATACAAACATGGTCACTTTGACCATACCCTCTTCGTGAAAAGAAAAGCAAAGAAAGTGGATATTCTCACTGTTTATGTCGACGTCATAATCATCACGGGAAATGATGTTGCAGAAATCACGTGGTTTAAGACGCGCCTGTGTAAAGAGTTTGAAGTTAAATATCTAGAAAAGTTGAAGTATTTTTTGGGAATATAAGTTGCACGCTCTGACCGCGGAATCTTCATTTCTCAAAGGAAATATATCCTAGATCGTCTAGAAGAAACAAGGATGTTTGGTTGTGCTCCTGCTAAATCTCCCGTGCAAGTAAACTGTAAGATTGATGAAGACAAGGATGGTGAGAAGGTGAACTCCACTAGCTACCAAAGACTGGTGGGAAGAATGATTTATCTCTCACATAGACACATATTATCCCGGATATCACACATGTTGTTGGGATCCTTAGCAGATGCATGCATTTTCCCGGACTGCGACATCATGAAGCTGACATGCGTGTGCTACAGTATTTGAAGAACTCTCCTCGACGTGGAATTCTATTCTCCCGGAATAAGCAACTGGATGTTGAAATTTATACAGATGTTGATTGGGCTGGAAGACAAGATGATAGAAAGTCCGTGTTATGGTCCTCACGCCGTTAATTATCTACTATTAGAGTATTTTTATATTAAGTCGTATTGTATCGAGTCGAGTGTATTGTGTTTTAATATTGTAGGAGTCAAGTCAAGTTATGGAGTCTTTTATGTGTTTTAATATTTCGCATAGTTTCATGGTAACGGGTATTTACACTCGTGCCTTTGGAGCCTTACTTAAGGAGGTTTTGCCTTGTATTTGGAATCAATCAATGAAATATGAACTTCTCTTTATCTCTTTAAATTCCCCCCCCCCCCCCCCCCCCCCCTAACCCTCTACTCCTCCTCTAGGGTTTTCTTTTCATCTTCTTCTCCAAGCTTCTTCCTCTAACTTCTCCTCTACCTCCATTCTAGGGCTTGCCCTTGTATCCTCGACCTCCAACGATCTCAACAAAACAAGCCCATAACATCTTGGTATCAGATCCTTCCTTCCTTGGCTCGACACTTCCGTTGTCCTCTCGGTTTCATCGTCTCCGCTGATCGAAAACCCAGCGGCATCTCAACTTGCATCATCAGTCGCATTGAAGCCGCACACATCTGTTTCCCTAGATCGAAACCCAAGTCGTAGCCTTCTGGGTCGTATTCCTCCGCTGCTTCCGCAAGCCAAGACCTCCTCTGTCGAAGTCCCTTTTGTTCCCTTACTCCTTACCGCACACTGAACCAGAGCCCATATCCTCCCATCTCCGTTGGAGTCTCTTCCCCGCTGCCTCTTCAACATTTGTTCAGCCTCCACGACGACGAAGGCTCGCACGCACATGACTCACTCCTCCGCTCGACGCTATCCCGCGATCCATCCTCTCTGCTTCAGCGCCGAGCACCGCTTCTCCTACCCTCCCGTCCCGATCTTCCTGGAGCACCGGGCTGCACAATCCCTTCCATCAAACTCGCATGCTTCTCGTTCCTTCTGTATCGAGCCACCCGCCATCATGTTTCCCTTTATCGAGCGGCCCGGTTTTAATTTTCCCTTTATCGAGCGGCCCGCCCAGGTCTTCTCTTCGAGCCCACCAACAGCCCCCACCAATTTAATCTCTAATTAATTCCTACTTTAATTAACTAATTTCTCTCAGAATTACTTAATTCATCTTGGAATTAATTAATTAATCTTCTCATTTTAATGGACATTAAGCTTAGTCCCGCGAATGAAGCCGCCCTTTGTTCAATGTTGTGGAAGATGTTGAAGTCATTTCAGGCATCCACATCTCGCATCGACACTACATTTGACAATTTGGCGACGTCGGGACACCTTGGAGTCCCGCCTCTCCCAGTGTCGGCGCCCTCCCAGCACGTGCATGCTACTGCCATTTCCGAACCAGCTTGCCACCGATGAGACCACCTGCGCCATCGGCCCCTGCCTTATCGGTCCCTCCAGCCATGTCGCCTTCCGCTTTGCAACCCCCGCACCACCAGTTTCCGTTCTGCCGCCTCCGACCAAATCGATAACTCTGTTGCCGACCACTACTCTGTCGGCCCCTTCGGTCGCATTGTCGTTGCTGACTCGCACCGCACCGCCATCCCAACCGGACCCATTCCTTCCGCCATCCATGGTTTCTCCGGCCACCTTACAGTCGTTGTTCGCCGCCGCGTCGCAGGTCCTGCCGGACCCCTTCTTTCCAACGTCCATTGTCCATTGGGCTGCCTCACTGTTGCTGCTGCGCGCCGCACCGTCGGCCTCGTCTGACCCGTTCCCGCTGCCGACCGTCGTTTCTCAGGCCGCCTTACCAACGTTGTTCACGGCCGCTCTGTCGGTCTCATTCCTTTCCCGGTCGTTGTTCCTTCGGCCACCCTACCACGTTGGCCTCCTGACGCTCCACCGGACCAGTCGGCACCATTACTTCCTCCGCTCGTCCTTCCGACGTCGCCTCCGCCTCTCCGTGCCATCAGGGACACCGCGACGTGCTACCAAGCGTTGTTCTGGTGCGAAATCAAGGAGCCCGAGGACTTGATCATCCTAATGGCGTTTGAGATTGAGGGCAAGCTCGATTTCAAGGACAGGTGGAGTGTTATGATCCTCACGTCGTTGGTTATCTACTATTAGAGTATTTTATATTAAGTCGTATTGTATTGAGTCGAGTGTATTAGGTGTTTTAATATTGTAGAAGTCGAGTCAAATTATGTAGTCTTTTATATGTTTTAATATTTCGCATAGTTTCATGGTATCAGGTGTTTACACTCGTGCCCTTGGGGCCTTATTTAAGGAGGCCTTGCCTTGTATTTGGAATCAATCAATGAAATATGAACTTCTCTTTATCTCTCTAAAATTCCCCACTCTCTCTCTCTCTAACCCTCTCCTCCTCTAGGGTTTTCCTCTAATCTTCTTCTCCAAGCTTCTTCTTCTAACTTCTCCTCCTCTACCTCCATTCTAGGGCTTGCCCTTGTATCTCTGACCTTCAACGATTTTCCTGGAGCACCACCAGATATTGCTCCTTTGTTGGAGGGAATCTAGTGACCTGACGAAGAAAGAAGCAAAATATCGTAGCAAGATGCCTAACGAAAAGCTGAAAGAAAGAAATGTTAAAAGTAAAAAAATTGAATGAATACTTAAGTTATTAAAGAAAAACTTTTTAGTTGAATTTACTCATGAAGACTATTGTATTATTCATATGAAGCACTACAATAATGTTCTTTTGACATGTCACTTTGTTATATTATTGTTTATTTGCTTAAACGGGTAACTTTGATTTCTTTTCAAGCAGTTAAAAAAGGTAAGAATCTGAAGGGAGCTATAAAAATAAATATATTTCCCCAAAAAGTAACTAAATGAAAGAAGGATAAAGGAAGTGATATAATCTAAATGATAAATAAAATGATGCATCGATGCATAAGGGCACAGTAAAGGGTTAACCCAAAGTGGAGGTGGGGTGCGAATTTCCTCCCATTATGGCGCATTTGATTCAGGTGTCCTGCTAGGACTCCATGCTAGATGATAGTGCTACATCAAAGTGCGAGTGTGTGAATGATTCGATTCAGGTGTCCCGACCAAACTTCATGCTAGATGATAGCCCTAGATGATATCTAATGTAAGCATGCTAGAAAAGCACGTAATGGGCCCATGAAATGAATGACTGAATGAGACAATTTATCTTAAACATTGCCCGAAAAAAAGATAAAAGTATGCTTAACGAAAAGCCAAAGAAAGAAAGAAATGCTAGAGTAAAGAAAGTGAATGAATACTTGAGCTATTAAAGAAAACCTTTTTAGTTGAATTTACACATGAAGGTTACTGTATTATTCATATGAAACACTGCAATAATGATCTTTTGATATATGTCTCTTTGCTTATACTGTTGTTTATTTACATATATGATATATTGTTAACTTTTTTTCTTTTCAAGCAATTAAAATTGTGAGAATTCACTTAGTTTGTTGACTAAACCTATAGATAAATAAACATTTTTAGCGAAAGACGAAGTGGACGTCATCAGTAAGAAACAGGCAAACGAGAAAAAGTGGAAGATGGAGAGGAAGTACCGACTCTGGGTGGAGGTGATCACAGCAACGTTTGAAGTATTAGACGCTCATCGGGAGAGATGCAGGACCCGGACTTCAAGAACGAGAACTTTCATTTATATTTTAGGTAGATAGTTGTTACTTAGTCTACTTATATATACATGTTAGAAGTTTTCTAGTCTGTTATAGTAGTGTAAGATAGTTCTATTTTGTGCCCACATTTTATGCTTATGTTTCAGACATTTTGTACATGTAAAGTTTTGTACTTCAAAAGGACCGAAATGAAAACTTTCCTTTTGCATTGCATTTTTCTTTTGAAACTGCCTCTGATAATGCATAAAATGTGAATGTTTAATTGTGGCGGCGGCCAGAAATGGGGTTGTCATATGAGATTCCTACCAATAGTTATGATGCAGGCGTCCTTCGGGACTCCTTGATACATATGGTATGCAACAGATGCCCGGAGGTTGGCAACAACTAGGCCTAGCAATTCTCGCATGTGTTGGACCAATTATAAAAGAAAGAAAAGCAATCTACCCTTAACTTTATCATCTAAGGAAAAGGAAAAGGAAATGAACAGGGATAGAACATAATGTAGAATATTCTATGACACAAAATACGATAATAAACACTGATAATATGAATAGTATCTGTCATTAGAATTATGAATTAAAATTTACCCTATACTATTCATTTTATTTTCTTATAGCACATTTCATTATGAATTTGTTATAATTCTTTACACATTTTTAAATATCAGACAGATTTTCAGTTTACGAATAAATGAATGTTGTTTTTCTTGTCGTAGTTTATTTGTGTATTGGTACCAACTCTGGAATTGCAAGTAAAGATTTAAATAAATGAGAAAATTCACAGAGTAAGAGTAAGTGTGACTGAAGAATTTATTTTCTAACTACTTTAGCTAAAAGATGTTGAGGTCAGAAGTTATAAGAGGAGGGGAAAAGACGGGAAGAAGAGTATCGTTTATGGGTTAAAATCATCACCGCAGTCTCCGAAGTCATAGAAGCAAATAAATAAATATGTAAAGACGAAAAGTGTCAACATGACGATATTAAGTAGTTCTTTAGTTAGTGTGCTATGTCAAGACTTTAGTCTGAGGCTTAGTTATTAAAGGCGCACGAAGGCGCAAGACGCACGAAGGCGCAAGACGCACGGAGGCGCAAGGCGCACGAAGGCGCAAAAGGGTCTTAGAGCTTAGGCGCGAGGCTCAAGGCGCAGGGGCGCGCCTGACGAAGGCAAGGCGCAACCACATTCATTTTAAAAATAAGCATCAAACATCAGTTCATCTTCTTGATCAGATTTTTCATCTATTCTACTCATTAATTATTCATTACTATCATTTATATCTCTTAAGAAATAGAATTAATGTGGTCACTTGTATCATATCTAAATCTTAACACTCAATTATGTTTCACATACACTAAATCATGCAAAAATTATTGAGTTCTTACATTATTTCTTTCTTTTCTTTGGAAAAACAGTTTGCAACAGAAATCGCACCCAAACACGGCTTTTATGCTCCAAAGAAGTAAAAAATGTGCACGAAGGCGCAAGTCTATGAGCTTACTGAGCCTGGAGCATGAGACGCGCCTTTAACAACATAGGTCTGAGGGATGATAGGATTTTTGGGTAGATATTCTCTAGTAATTATTTTGTGTGTTTAGATCTGTTGGAATAGCCCATATAGAGGGCCCGTATTTGGGCCCATGTATTCTTCCCCTCTTTAGTCCCACATCTTGTATAGGAATATCTCTCTCCTCTTCTCTCCTATATATTTATACACACTCTCTATTTTTGAATAATAAGATAAGACATACAAGCTTTTGCTCTTCTCTACATGGTGTATCAAAGCATTCGGTCCAGACCTGCGGTCTCAAATTTTTGTGATCGTCACCCCCCCCCCCCCCTGCGGTCTCAAATTTTCTGCGAGCTCCTTGTCTTGGCGGTCTCGTTTTCTTGTGACCGCCCCCCCCCCCCCCTCCCTGCGACCTCTGCCTCTCTTCCACCTGCGAATGCTAATCGGCTACTTATAGCCTTCTTCTCTGTCAAGTGCCCCCCCCCCAGCGATCTCCTCTACGATCTGCGATCAGCGCTCAGTGATCTCCTCTCGACTGTCGATCCGAGCTCAGCGGTCTCTCCCTCCCGATCTCTCGACAGTCTGCGCCAAGCGATCTGCGCTCAGCGATCTCTTGACGGTCTGCTCCTCCTGCGCGCTCCTCTGCGGTCTCCTCAGCGACCTCTCCTCCCAAGCGGTCTGCCGAGCTCGTGCGGCCCTCTCTCAGCTGCTCTTCTCGACGGTCTCCTCCTACGAGCTCCAGCGGCCTCCTATACAGCGACCTGCTGCTCCTCCCAGCGGTCTGTCGAGCTTTCTGCGATCAAGCGGGCTTTTCCTCTGCTTGCAGCGACCTCCTGCGACCTCCTGCGATCTCTCCAATCCAGCGAGCTTCCTCTGCCGGTCTAGTTCTCCAGTGCGGTCGTCTCCAACTCGCAGATATTTCTCCAACGAACTCGCAGCTTGCCCGGCCTCCAGCGGTCTCAAATCGCAGCGAGCTCTCCTGCGAACTCTTCCGCGACCTCTAGCGGTCTCTCCAGTCCAGCGAGCCTTCCCTCTACCCGCAGCGAGCTTTCCCCTCTGCTCGTCTCCCATTCGCAGCTCGTCTCCAGTGGCTTCTCCCTGTTCGCCGGTCTCCTCCCAGCAGAAGCGGTCTCCAGCAGCACGCCCGGCCTCTCCCTGCCGGTCTCCTCCCAGCACGACATTGGCTCTCTGCCGAGTACCTATCCAGCGGCTTCATCTCCAGCGACCTGTCTTCTGCAGCAGTCCGCATGGCTCCTGCTCGTGGAGAACATTCGGGGCCTCCGGGAATGGGTCGCGGTGGCCGGCCACGTCCTAAATGTTCCTTCTGTCGTAGGGATGGACACATTGTGACGACTTGCTATCGCAAACATGGTCTGCCTTCCCGTCCGCTTGATTCTATTGATGTCGATAGTCCTCCCGCCACTCATGCTGATCTTGAAGAAGTCCGCCTTCAGCTCCAACAACTCCACGACACGCTCAACCGCCCACCTGCTTCCGTTGCCTCCGCTGCCTCCATCTCCAATGAAGATATTGTATGTCTCTCCACTAGTCCACGCTGGATAGTGGATTCAGGTGCTACTCACCATATCACCTCGCTAAAACCACATCAATACTTGGATTCTCCGCATCCTAAGTATATCATAGTAGCCAATGGCGACACCGTTCCTGTCTCCGGTTCTGCTGATATCCTCCTCAATTCCTCCCTCCCTCTCCGCTCGGCTCTTCATGTCCCGGGCTCCCCGTTTAATTTACTTTCCGTTAGTCGCCTCACTGCCGATTTAGACTGCTCAGTAACATTCACCCCTTCTTCTTTTCTGATACAGGATCGACGGACGCAGAGTATAATTGGTAAAGGACGAGTGCAAAACGGGCTCTACCTTCTTGATGTTTCTCCCACTATCCTGTCTTCAGTCTCCTCCGTTGAATGGCATCAACGTCTTGGGCATGCGCCTCTTCCTGTCCTTCAGAAGGCTCTTCCAGATATCTCTCTTCCTGCCTTTAAGTGTGACTCTTGTATTTTGGGCAAACAACCACGTTCTTTGTTTCCCGCACATTGTACTCGGAGCTCTGCTCCTTTTGATCTATTACATTCTGATATATGGGGACCCTATAAAATTACTAGTATTTCTGGGTTTCGATATTTTCTTACGTTTATTGATGACTATTCACGAGTTACTTGGTTATACTTACTTCGCGATCGCTCGGAGCTCCCTCGCGTCTTTCGGGCGTTTATCCTTGAAACTCGCACACAATTCTCCACCACCATCAAAACTCTACGAACCGATAATGCTCGTGAATACACAGGCAACGAGTTTGCAAATTTATGCTCTGAATTCGGAATTATCCATCAGACTTCATGTCCCTACACCCCACAGCAAAACGGTGTAGCTGAACGGAAGAACCGACACTTACTTGATGTTGCCCGCTCTCTCATGCTTCACATGAACGTTCCCAAAGCCTATTGGAACTTTGCTGTCTCCACAGCCTGCTTTCTTATTAACCGTCTTCCATCCTCTGTCCTCAACAATGCCACTCCTTTCAGTCTCTTCTTTCCTTCTACTCCGGCCTTTCCCCTCACACCTCGAATCTTCGGGTGTACGTGCTACGTTCATATTCTGGGACCGCCTAAGAACAAGCTGGATCCCAGGGCGGCCAAGCAAATTTTCGTTGGCTACTCACGTACACAGAAGGGCTACGTCTGTTATTCTCCTACTACTCGCAAAGTCTCTGTATCGTCGGATGTCACCTTCCGGGAGGATCAGCCATTCTTCTCTGCTCTAGTACCCACACCTACGCCAATACCTACCCCACTGCTTGTCCTCCGCCCTATCATTCGGTTGGGTTTTCTACCACCATACATCATATGTAGGCGCAGCGGAGATAAAGAGAACAACCCAAAAGAGTTTGGATCGGGCCATGAACATTGAATCAAGAAGCTAATCAAAAATACTAGGCATAAATTACCTTAGTGGAGTTGGATCGAATCCAACCTAGGTGCTCCACGAAGAATCCGAAATCTGCCTTTGAGTTCTTCAAGGATCGAAATAGATCGATCCCTCTACAGAAGTCCACACAAGCGATGAAGAACCCTAGCTTCTTGTCGCACAAGAACTAGGTCGGAGACTCTCAACGTCCTCACAGACTGCTAGGTCCGATCTAGAGGAGGCGGCGACCGGCGGCGGCGACTAGCGGCGGTGGAACGTCGATCGGCGGACAGAACGAGAACAGCCGGAACACTTCCGTCGTTTCTCTCTCGCGAAAAGGCTCGATCTGAAAAACCGTCGTTGCCGAAGCCCTAATCACGTCCTTTTATACGCAAGGCATAAAATCGACTATCCGCAGACCAGAGGGAAAAACAGAAAATCTGTCCAGATTTGCATTCGCCTAATTCGACTAATGATATTCGCCGAATTCGACTAATGATATTCGCCGAATTCGACTAATGACTTTCGCCGAATTCGACTAATCATTCGGCTATATAAATTCGACGAAACCATTTCGTCGAACTGACCGGATTCGGCTAAACCCTTTAGTCGAATCTGTAATAAATTCGGTTAATCATATTAGCCGAATTTCATTAGTCGAATCAACATAATTCGGTTAATCACATTAGCCGAATTTGACATAATTCGGTTAAACCTTTTAGCCGAATTTGTCATGAATAAATCCATTCGTTTAAACCCTTTAAACGATTTCCCGTTGAGACATTCTCAACTTAATTCCAAGCAGTCACAGGATTGGTCCTCCACTCATATCTAATATGAGTAAGGCCAACACAATACTTTCTCCAATTTCTCCAAACGCTTTTATGTGCGACCCTATAGGCTCATATTGCGTTGGCAGCAAGACTAACTGTTGATTGCTTTGAGATCACCTCAGAAACTCCAACACATTCCTGTTCACACACCGGCTCCTCCCTCCCCGAGTTCTGCTCCTGCCCCCACCAAGCCACCTCTCATCCATGTCTACTCTCGTCGCACTCGAACTCCCGTTTCCCCTACGCAGTCGGCCTCTACCTCGGGTACTCCGCGCCCGGCAAATCCGGTAACAGATTCCACCGCTCATCCTATGGCGAACTATGTCTCCCTACATCGTCTCTCTCCTCATCTTAAAACTCTTGCTACTTCATTATCCTCCGTTTCTATTCCTAACTCTCTGCAGGAGGCTCTGCAACATCCTGGCTGGCGTGCCGCTATGGAGGAGGAAATGGCCGCTCTCTGGGCCAACCAGACATGGACTCTGGTACCCCGCCCTCCGGGTCAGAAACCGGTTGGGTGCAAATGGGTCTATGTCATCAAACATGCTCCTGATGGAACGATTGACCGGCTAAAAGCTCGATTGGTCGCTCGTGGATACACCCAACAACAAGGCATTGACTATGAAGAGACTTTTTCTCCCGTGGACAAACTAAACACTGTTCATGTGCTTATCTCTGTAGTTGTACACCGTCAATGGCCCTTACTACAACTGGATGTGAAAAACGCCTTTCTGAACGGCGATCTCAACGAAACTGTTTACATGGAGCAACCTCCCGGGTTTGAGACCACGGAGGAGTCTATGGTCTGTCATCTTATAAAATCATTGTATGGTCTCAAACAGTCCCCTCGGAATTGGTTTGACAACTTCAGCAAGGCTCTTCAAGAAATTGGCTTTACTCGGAGCTCGGAAGACTTCTCGCTGTTCACTCGTCATCGGTCCACGGGAACTGTTCTTCTGCTGGTTTATGTGGACGACATCATAATCACGGGAGATGACTCAAAAGGAATACATGCGGTCAAACAACATCTTAGCTCTGTATTTCAAACAAAAGATCTGGGGCACCTTCACTACTTCCTAGGTCTGGAGATTGCCAGACGACCGGATGGACTTGTCCTTTCTCAGCGCAAATACTGTCTCGATCTTCTTCAGGATGCGGGCTACTCCGGCTGCAAACCAATTAACACTCCAATGGATGTAAATCACAAAATCTGTGCTCAGTCCTCTGACTCCGATCTCCTGTTACCAAATCCAGAATACTATCGCCGCCTGGTTGGAAAATTAATCTACCTAACGGTAACAAGACCAGACATCTCCTTCGCTGTTGGTATTGTCAGTCGGTATATGCATGCCCCTCGGAGATCTCACCTTCAGGCCGTCGAAAGGATTCTTCGGTATCTCAAAACAGCTCCTGGTCAGGGACTGGTTTATAAAACATCATCGTCAACTCCAAGAATGGTGGCATACTCTGATGCTGACTATGTTGGGTCCCTGGACGATCGACGGTCAACAAGTGGGTTCTGCACATACTTTGGAGGACACCTGATTACCTGGCGAAGTTAGAAGTAAGCTGTTGTTGCAAGATCATCAGCTGAAGCAGAATACCGGGCAATGGCATCTGTGGTCTCTGAACTCACATGGCTTGAGAGCCTCCTGACCGACCTTGGTGTAAAACTTCCTTCACCAGCTCTCCTCTTGTGTGATAGTCAGGTTGCTATACACATTGCCAAGAACCCAGTCTTCCACGAAAGAACAAAGCACATTGAAGTAGATTGTCATTTCATCCGGGAGAAAGTTCAAGTGAAGAAGCTAGAGTTAAAGCATGTTCCGGGTACAGAACAAGTGGTGGATGTCCTCACAAAGGCCCTATCCAGTACTCTCTTCTATCAATGCCTGTCCAAGCTTGGATCCTACGACTTGTACGCTCCAGCTTGCGGGGGAGTGTTGGAATAGCCCATATAGAGGGCCCGTATTTGGGCCCATGTATTATTCCCCTCTTTAGTCCCACATCTTGTATAGGAATATCTCTCTCCTCTTCTCTCCTATATATTTGTACTCACTCTCTATTTTTGAATAATAAGATAAGACATACAAGCTTTTGCTCTTCTCTAAAAGATCATCACTAGTCGGGTGGTTATATCATGTTGTCGTATGGATATATATATTATGAGACTGTTGTATTTAGTGTGATTTGGGTATCGCGCGTAACGATCATAGTCGTTCATGTCGAGTGCCCTAGCCCCACTTTCGATATAAATAAGGGTGAAGGTTGTCAGTTTGAGCCATTGTTAGTATTGTGAGTGAATCAAGAGTCGGTAATCAAATCGTGGTGCGACGTCGCGAGATCCAGCGGTGCGACATCCCGGCTGGTCGGCTCCTTTCATTTTCCCGTTTTTCCCTCTCATGTAACCCTCTGATCGTAAAAGCCTACTATAACCACACACCCCTCCGTTTCTTCCACGACAACAACAAATCAAACTCCTCGATCCCACCCTCTCATCTCCATTCCCGCCGCTAACCGCACTATTTTATCGCCTCCTTCACCATGTGCCAGTGCCATTTCTCCCTCCTCACCCTGTCGTAACCGTTCCACCCTCCTCCCAATCGCACGTCTCCAATGCCACCCTTCCAAGCCTCCATCTGTCGATCTTATCCACAACCTCCCGTGACAAGCCCCTCCTCCTTCCAGCGTCAGTTGCCACCTTGCCTCCCCGCCTGCCTCATGTCGTATGCAGCTACATTCACCCCCCTCTAAAGCAGCCCCATCCGCCATCTCCATCTATAGCAGCTGACCTCATCCACCATCCACCGTTTGTATTGGGTTTATTATGTTGAGTGTGTATTTATTTGTCCCACATCTCTTGATTGAGATGAGTGACCTTTGTAACTGCTTTATAAACCCCTTTATGGGGCCTAATGGAACACACAAGAATTATTTTCATTCCTCCTATTCTATTTGGTATCAGAGGGATCTCCCGTTTCCGCTCCCGACCGCTCCCGATCGGCTCACCCCCGATCCCGATCGGTTCGTCGCCCCACCACTCTTTTTTCGTTTTCCGCTCGTCCGAGCCTGCCGCCTCTGCTGCCCCTCACTCCGACCCCGCCGACCATCAGGGGTCTCTCCCCCGTCGCCGGCTCCGCCCGCTGGAGCCCTATTTCTGCGGGAATGTGAGGGTCGACGTCGCTGGTCCTCTATCCGACGCCGCTGGAGCCCTATTTCTGCGGGATCGTTCGGCTGGGTCGTTCAGTAACATGGGAAGCGCAGTCCGTGATTTGTACCTTCCTTTTTTCTCTCCTTTCTTTCTTCTGCCCTAGATCCCTAATCTACGACCCTTTTGTGTTCTTTGATTGGATCTTCTTCCCCTTTTTGAGGGCTTCCGTTGGAGCCACTCTCCTTTTCTTTCTGTTGGCGCCACCTTTTTCTTTCCTCTCATATGGATTCCTCGGGTGATGGATTTGCTAGGCGTATTACCACCACCCTCCTTAATGAGAAGAATTTCGTTGCATGGTCCACCTCTGTGCGTGTTCATCTCGCCGGCCATGATAAGCTTGATTGGGTTGAACCTGATGGGTCCCTAAGCCTACCGATGACAAAGCTCTCCGTGCATGGAAAACAGAGAACTACAAGATTCTTGGATGGCTCCAATGCTCCATGGAGCCCCGTATTTATGAGCAGTTCATGCGTTTTGATACTGTTCAGACCCTTTGGGCTGCCCTTACTCGCACTTATGGGCACACTCGTGTTGATAGACGGATTTACTCTCTCTTTCAGGAGGCCTCGACTGCTCGACAGGGGGATCGTTCAGTCCATGACTATTTTACCTTTCTTTCTGGGCGTTTCTTGGAGCTTTCTGATCTCGAGCAACTGACTGTTTTTAAGCACTCTGATGATATGCTTGTTGCAAAGCACCGACAGGAGAGGCGTGAGACATACCAGTTTCTGATGGGGTTACGTCCTGAGTTTGAGCAGATTCGGGTTCAGATTGTCAGCATGAACCCACTTCCAGATATTCTCGACGCTTACTCTCTGGTGGAGGAGCATGAGCGTCGTGCCCGCCTGACTGCTCCTCCTGCTCCTCTCCCAGACCAGATGGACCTTGCTTCAGGTAGTACTTCTTCTGCGCGTGGAGGGCGTTCTTCTTCCAATAGGGGTCGCGGCGGTGGCCGCGGAAGCCCGTTTGCTTCTGTTCAGTGCCAGCACTGCCTCCGGACTGGTCATGAGAAGTCCCGATGCTGGCAGCTTTTTCCTCACCTTCGCCAGCAGTCTTCTGCTCCTCGTGCTGCTGCCGCCACTACTTCTGACTTTGGGAGCCAGCCTAGTTACAGTGCCTCCCCTGAAACCTCTTCACCTGACTGGAGCCAGCTTATGGCTCAGGATCAGGGGCTTCAGTCACAGATTCAGCACTATGCCCTGCCACCTCAGCAGCAGACGCCTTCGGCCCCTGGGGCCGCGTCAGGTACTCCGACAGCCTTTCACGTCACTTGTGAGGGGTCTTCCTCTCCCTGGGTGATTGACACTGGGGCCACTGATCATATGACGGGTGAGCCACATTTGTTCTCCTCTCTTGCCTCTCCGACTGTCCATCAGCAGGTTCGCCTTGCCGATGGCTCTGTGACCCCTATTCTTCACCAGGACACAGTTTCTCTCTCTTCCTTCTGGCTGTGTTTTTAAGGACCTGACCACGAGGAAGACTTTTGGCTCCGGCCGTGAGCGTGACGGGCTTTATCTTCTGGATCTCCCACCTTTTGTACCATCACCGCCACCCAGTGTTGCTGTTGCTACTACCACCCCCGCTATTTGGCATGCTCGGCTGGGTCATGCTAGTCCTAAAATTGTGTCATCTGTTTTTCCGGGTGTCTCTTTTGAGCACTCATTTCAGTGCGATGTGTGTCAGCTGAGTAAAGACACACGCACTTCTTATCCTGTATCTTTTTCCCGTACTTCTGCACCTTTTGATATTATTCATTCTGATGTTTGGGGCCCTGCCCCGGTCGTATCTTATGATGGTTTTAGTTATTTTGTTTCTTTTATCGATGACTTTACTCGTTGTTGTTGGGTTTATCTTATGCGTGCTAAGTTTGAAGTATTTGACATCTATACCAAGTTCTCTCTTATGGTTAGCACTCAGTTTTCGTCTCGTATCCACATTCTCCGCTCTGATAATGGAGGGGAATACACCTCTTCGTCTTTTTCTGCTTTTCTTGCTAGCCAAGGGACCCTTCACCAATTCTCCTGTCCCTATACTCCGGAAGAGAATGGAGTGGCGGAACGCAAGAACCGTCACCTCCTGAATGTGACCCATTGCCTTCTTCGTGGGGCTCATGTTCCTAAGTCTTTTTGGAGCGCTGCCCTTCTTAAGGGGACCTTCTTGGTCAATCGTCTTCCTTGCCAACCGCTGGCGGGTCGTGTTCCCTTGAGCCTCCTTTCTCCCAGCCGCCCGTTGTTTCCCGTTCCTCTCTGTGTCTTCGGGTGTGTGTGCTTTGTCCAGGATCGTCGTCCGACGCGGACTAAACTGGACGACAAAGCCATCTGTTGCTTATTCTTGGGATATTCCTCCTCCTCCAAGGGGTATAGGTGTTATGATCCCTCTTCTCGCCGGACCTACCATACTATGGATGTCACGTTCTTTGAGGATGCCCCTTTCTATTATGACTCTCCTACCTCTGCTCCTTCGTCTCCTCCACCCATTCTATCTCCCGTTCCCCTGGTCTCCGTGCCAGACCCCGTTCCCCTACAGATATATACCCGTGGCCCGCGTGGGCCTTCCCATGTCCACCCTATCCTCCGGGATCCACTGATAGAGCCCAGCTCACCGGACCCGGTGCCACTTCGCCAAGCAGGTGATGTTCCTTGCTCTTCTGACTTACCTATTGCCATTCGCAAGGGTAAGCGTTCTTGTGTTACTGACCATCCTGTGGCAAGTTTTGTGTCCTACCAGCGCCTTTCACAGGGTTACCGAGCATTTCTCACTGCCACTGACCAGATCAGGCTTCCGAGTTCGACGACTGAGGCACTTTAGCACCCTGATTGGGTGGCAGCCATGGAGGCTGAGATGTCTGCTCTACAGAAGGCTCGCACCTGGCGGTTAGTTCCTCTTCCCGCCGGCAAGAAGACTGTTGGTTGTCGGTGGGTCTATACTGTCAAGTACAATGCTGACGGGTCTTTGGATCGCTACTAGGCCCGCCTCGTTGCCAAAGGTTTCACTCAGACTCCAGCCGATTACGGAGTGACTTTTGCTCCTGTCGCCAAGCTCTCCACCGTTCGTCTCCGCATTTCCCTCGCTGCCTGCCACTGGTGGCCCCTTCACCAGCTAGATGTGAAGAACGCCTTCCTCAATGGCGACCTTGTTGAAGAGGTTTATATGGATCCGCCTCCCGGGTACAAGATTCAGGGGGAGTATTTGGGTCGTGTATGCCTCTTGCAGAAGTCACTGTATGGGCTGAAGCAGTCCCCTCGAGCGTGGTTTGAGCGGTTCGGCGCTATTGTGCTTCCGAGTGGTTTCACCAGATGCCATGCTGACCATACGTGCTTTGTTCGGACTGCTATGGATGGTCGTAAGGTGATTATCCTCGTCTATGTGGATGACATCATCCTTACCGGGGACGACAGCTCAGGGATAACTCAGATCAAGGAGGTCCTTAAACAGGCTGTTGAGGTAAAAGATTTAGGGCCTCTGAAGTACTTTCTCGGGATTGAGGTTGACAGATCTCATCAGGGGATCTCCTTGTCTCAGCGGAAGTATACCCTTGACCTTTTGAGTGACCCGGGTCTACTCGGGTGCTCTCCTGTTTCTACTCCTATGGACCTGAAACGCCGCTTACACGCCGAATCTGGTGAACCTCTACCTGATCCGGGCAAATACCAGCGACTGGTTGGAATACTTATCTACTTGACCAATACTCATCCCGACATTAGCTTTGTTGTGAGTATGGTCAGTCAGTTTATGCATGCTCCTCGAACTTCTCACCTGGATGCTGCTCTTCGGATCCTTCATTACTTACAAAGCTCTCCTAGTCTCAGACTCTTCTACCGTTCATCACCATCCTCCGACCTTACCTGCTACACTGATTCTGATTATGCCGGCTCTCTCACCGACCGAAGTTTGACTTCAGGGATGTGCACATTCTATGGTGGCAATCTTGTTTCCTGGAAGAGCAAGAAGCAGAGTGTTGTGTCCCGCTCTTCCGCTGAGGCTGAGTACAAGGCTATGGCCCATGGCGCCACCGAGCTCCTCTGGATGTGGACTCTCTTGACCGAGCTTGGCTTCCCCCCGTCTAGTTCCTCGACACTGGATTGTGATAACCAATCAGCTCTCCTGCTAGCGTCTGACAGCATCCTATGTCCCTTCTGCCGATCAGATTGTTGATGCCTTTACCAAGGCTGTTGGGCCTTCCTGTCTTCTATCTACCTATGGCAAGTTGGGCTTGCTTGACATTTTCGCTCCAGCTTGAGGGGGAGTATTAGGTTTATTATGTTGAGTGTGTATTTATTTGTCCCACATCTCTTGTTTGAGATGAGTGACCTTTGTAACTGCTTTATAAACCCCTTTATGGGGCCTAATGGAACACACAAGAATTATTTTCATTCCTCCTATTCTATTGTTTGGTCTTGTACTTGTGAGTATATCTTTATAGTGTGTTTATTTTATTTTTTTATTGAATATGTGGATGATTATTCTGTAGTGCTTGGAGATCGTGATTCGTTGTGTTTTTCCTGTTGCATTTTCCTATTTCCTATATTCTTCATTTGTTCAAGTGTAGGTGGAAATCCTTCGTGCGGCGGAGAATGTATTTGCTTGCTTGTTTGAAATTGTGGTGAACGTTGTGTTAATTCACTAAACTTCTATAATTCTATTTGCTAAAATTAATTCCAGATCGAATCAAATCAAACATGCATCATATAGTTTAGGTTTGTTTTAGTTAACCCAGAACACAATCTCACAGCCTACTCTACGTCACATAATTAAGAAAGTTTTCACTTCAAATAATGAAAGACGCCTATATAAATAATCAATAAGTTTTTGAAAAATGCATAAATTATTTAAAATGATTAGAAAACAAAAAAAAAGAAATTAAACCTGAGGCAAGGCTTCCAATTATCTCTGGCTTCTGAGGAATAGAGGTTCCCCTTTCACGAAAAAATTTAGTTATCTTATAAACAGCATCACCAAACTTCGGGTAGCACTACAAAGTAACGATAAGAATAAGCATAAAAGATTACAAGAAGTTACAACTTAAAATAGCAGGTCCTGACCTTGACATAAGGTCGGAGCCAATATGAAATTTGGCATTGATAGTTCTGCTGAGCAAACCTAAGCATAGAATAGAGAACCATTTAAGCAAGAATACTATATGGTAATAAATTTGATCAAAAACCTTCATAAGTAAAAAGATGCTGATCAATAGAGAACAAATAAACTAAGTCTTGTGAAATAAGTAGCCTAGAGCTGGTCATCATAAGAATTGATATCCAAAGAAGTATGAAAAGATAAATAGGAAGGTTCAACGCAAAAAATTGCAGGTAACAACAATTAAAATTGTTGAAGACTCGTCGAGAATTGTATAAATGAGGGTGATGTGGGTCAAAAGAACCACACAATAGAATACACAATCAAGAAATCCATAGAACTTCAATATTATCAAATTCTAGGGTAGTGCTAATGAAAAAGCAGAGCAAAGAAGACGAAATCAATGAAGATTTCTTCTGAATGATTGTACAGGACCAACAGACGATGGTGTCTGTCACCTTTACCCTGCGAACCAAGAAAATTTAAATACTTGGTGCAAAGGATTGTGTTTAAAAATGCCAACATTGTAGGTCGTACACCTTGGGATGGATTAAGAAGGTAACAAACTACAATTTTGTTCAGAATAATCTACAATTTTGATTCATGAATAAATGGATGAACCATGATTCTGAAATTTTGTTAGTTTTTCAGAACTGGAATTTCTAAGCTAATTAGAAGTTGAACTAAAATTTAAACTGAGCCAAGTCTCAACTAAAGACTTACATTAAAGAAAACACACCCTATCCTCATACAATGTTTATTGAATAGAAGTCATAAAATTGAGAAAGCAAAATTGACTCAAACCAGCACAAAATCATGTGCTTTTAATGAACAGTTTTAACAATTTGCATCAGAAAAGCCGATACGTACAAAACCAAAGCATAAATGAGGATGAAAAAACAGAAGTTTGCAATACTAACAAGCAGAACATCCATGTTATACATACTTATATATAATGATGTGGTACACATGGACACCAAGTGATACGAGTCTCAAGTTAAAAAAAAAATAACCAATTATCATAAATATAAACAGTGCTCAAACACTATACAATAGAAGTGCATTATTCACTATTCCTGATAAATAAATAAACATGGAACATTGCCACGTCAAAATCCCTTTTTGGTGACACTAATAAAAATATATAAGAGAGATAATGTTACGGATGCGGAGGGAGAGACACGGCCTCTAGTGTGGCGGATATAGCAACGCCGCGAAAGGCCACTAGTGACACGCCGTGAAAGGCTGCTAGTGACACGCCGGCAGAAAGTCATTAAGACATATGAATACTTTGGGGAATATAATGTATCTTTTCTCGTTTTGTATTTGGACCGGGGGCGCTATATAAACCCACGAGGCTATGTATTTTGGTTATCTTGGAGTATTAAGAAATTTGGGAACCCTAAGTGGCTATTCTCGATCCCTCCTTTCTCTCTTTCCCTCTCCATACCCGACAGCAGGATATCTCTTTTTGTGCACCTAACAAGTTGGTTCGACCTGCCTCGCTTCCAACCACAGTCTCTGTCGCCCGAAGTCGACCCAGCGCCTTCTGTCGTGTAACATCCATATTCCTACTAGACCCCATGATAGTATTAGGACATGACATGTGGTGAGAAAGGTGAGTTGAGGCAAGGAGATGACCATAGGACATATTGAGTTAAGGTGAACTTACATATTGTCCACAAGTGAACACAAGGCAACTTAGGTCAAACTAGCCAAATTGAACTCACAAGTACAAATTGACCTCACCACAATGTCCCTAACCCTAATAGAGACTCATTTGACCAAAAGCCCAGTCAATTGGTTAACCAAATAACCCAAATTGACCAAAGTCAAACTTAGGTCAACATAGCCCTATTCAACACAATTAGGCTCAATTGAACTTCAATACCTCAAATGGACCTCGCTTATGTCTTCCTAATCACTAAGGAAGGTCATTAGAGCAATAACCACTAATTGGTTCCACTCAATTTCAAGGAATTGACCAAAGTCAACTCTTAGCAAACATAGCCCAAATCAACCCAATCAAGGATCAATTGATCTTCAATTGATCAAATTGACCTCACCCCTAACCTTCTAACCTCATTAGGGACCCAATGGACCCAAAAGCCTCATCAATTGGTCAACCAATTCATCCAATTTGACCAAAGTCAAACTTAGGCCAAGTTGGGTCAAACTCACACCATATGGGTCAATTAACCCAATTGGAGCCTCACCATGACCCAATGGACTTTGGTAGGGGCATAGGACTCATGACCATCAAGTGGGGCTAGCCCACTCACCAATTTGACCAAGTCAACCCCAAAGTCAACTATGGTCAACATTAGGCTTAAAGGAAGAAATTAAAAGCCCAAGTGGTCTCCAAATGGACTAAGGCCCCAACCCAAGCCTAACCAGCAGGCCACATGATAATTAGCACCCCATGCTCTTGAAATTGGAGAGAGAAGATTTGGATGGGGACAAAAATGGCATTTTCCCCCAAAATCCTTAAGGACAAAAAGAGTTTTGAGGAATGGAGGCCCCATGGCTCCCCACTCCTCTGCCTAAGCCCCTAGTTGAACCCCTCAGGTCGTGAACAGTCACAATCAAGGGATAGCAGCCGCTCAGCAGCAAAAGGGAAGCAAGCCATGCCATGGCCGATACTCATACCTCCCAATCTCCATATACAGCTATCACCATCTCCTTTAGACGCTTCCAACATCTTCAGAAGGCCCTAAGGAGTCGAGACAGCCTCTGAGAGCAGAGCTTTTGGTGGAGAATCGACGGATCGGGCATGCTCGTCGGAGAGGAGAAAAATCATGGCCACCCGCCGGAACACCCGTCGTCGAGCCCCAATTGAGGTTCATTACTCCTCATCTCCCTCTGTGCTAGCTCTCTAGCTCTTTAGGCAGAGAAATCGGGCTCAATTGAGTCGCGATCCATGTGAGATAGGTGAGAAAATCTGA
This sequence comes from Dactylorhiza incarnata, assembly GCA_033032865.1. Classification (NCBI taxonomy): domain Eukaryota; kingdom Viridiplantae; phylum Streptophyta; class Magnoliopsida; order Asparagales; family Orchidaceae; genus Dactylorhiza; species Dactylorhiza incarnata. The sequence goes on along the minus strand of JAWHQI010000508.1, from coordinate 119,580 downwards.
ACCATTTCTTCCAGCTCGGGTTCACCGGAGAGGCGATTTCTGGCCGGCATTTCGCCGCCAAACGATGGCCACCACCTCAACGGAGGTGGTGGTGGTGGTGGTGGCTAGTGGTGGTGGCTAGTCGTGGTGGTGGTCGGATGGCAGGGAATTAGCCTTGGAAGTCAGCCCAGGATGGGACAATCCTGTCCCTTGGTTAGAGGAAGGAGACGAAATCTGGGCCGTCCATCCCAGGGTTGATGGCTATTTGCAGGCCAGGATTAATATGAATGAAATATTTCTGTCACACTTTATACAGTAGATTGAACTCAATAATTAGGCCACTTAGAGGCTGTTTTAGGAAAATGTGTCTGAGACAAACATTTTAGCCCTTAAGGTCTACTTTTCATAGGATTTTAAATCACCAGATTTGGTGACCTACAGCTCCCTGTAGGGTCATTCTTCTGAGATGTGTCCTAAAGGGGGACCGGTCACCAAAATGTGAATTTATTTCACATAGGTGTTTTCTTGGACTTAATACTCTGGCCATCCAAGTATATACCATAGATACACCCTCTGCCCAAAAATCATAATTTTTGGGCATCATTTTTTTATAGTTTTGTAAGAAATGTGATTTTTCATATTTTTGAAATATATGTGGCTAGATCAACTCAAAATGACTCAAATCTTGAGTGGCATGTTAGTTAGGTCATAAATAGTCATTGGTAAAAATTTGAGGTCATTTGGGACTCTGTAGGATGATGTATTCCATATGCAAGTGAATGAAATGTATGGGAAAGCGGTGTAAATATAGCACAATTTAGTATTTTGTGAAATTGTCACAAATGGCTTAATGTATGTCAATGATGTTTGGACAATACACATATTATGATGAAGGGTATCATCTCTATAAAAATTAGAATTTTTGGAGTGGAAAATCCTAGGCATTTAATTAATTATAATAATGTCACATATTTAAATTAATCAAATGAAAGTGACCAAATTACTAGGTATTCGATTATATTTGATTATGTCACTTATATGTATAAATGAAATAAACATGACCTAATGTCTTGAGAAAAATCCAATCTTCTGTCACATGGTGCTTCATGTTGAAATATATCTCTGGAAATTTTAGTAAGATATTTGGAAGTCATGTAAATTGTAAATTACCAAAAATTTCATTTGTCGCACTTCTGTACTATTGCAATTTTCATGGTTAATATTACTTGGAAAATTCTGAAAGGTTGGCTAGACTATTTTTAGATCATTATAAACCAATGGTAATTTTCCCAAAAATTTTGAATGAATTATCTTGGTACTTACTGTGTAATGTGACAAATTGACCTTAATATTTAAGTACTGAAATTATGGTCATAATTATTATGGAAAATTATGAAACTCTGTCAATCATGGTATTTCACCATTATATACCCCTGATAAAATATTTGGAACACTTTGACTTCTGGAATTGATACTTCATGTGTAAAGTGATGTATGTCCTGAATTTAAAGAATTTTTATTTATGACCAAATTAATTAGGAATATTATGAATTTCTGATCATTTCTTAATTTTGTCATAATGAACCTATGGTATGAATTTCAGAACATTTGGCCCCATGATATAGTGAAGCTCGCATCATAGAGATCAAAACTAGTTCAATTCTAGTACTGGTCTGCAAATAGTAAAACTTGATGTAATGATTAGATCAGCAAAAACACCTAGGAATTGAATGAAATTTGGACCACATATGTAGGACATCATTTATATCAGTCCCTATAGGTTGTAGAATTTTTGGAGAATTGTTGTCCTTTAGTTGAATATTAATTTAGAATCATGTCGCACGGTGAATAAATGAAACATTTGGGGGTCTTTCCACCTTAGGAAAATTATGATGATAATTATGATGATAACATGAGCATGGTGCATCATTAGTATAATTTTGGGACATGTAGATAAATACATAAGAGTTTGCATCACGCACCGCATATTGGACGTCAAAGGGTGAGGCAACGTTCAATAGAACGGCTGCTTAAGAGTAGATCTTAGAGGTGATCATAGGGGTTAAACTTAATTGATTTAGTGGCACTTGGGGTGTCATGGACTCCTGGTTGAAGTCCTAGGGCAAGGCACCTAATGGTGATAAATGTTAGTGTACATGGACATTAAAAAGGGGTTCTAGTCTTGGTGTCCGACGATAGGTCGTCACTCCCTAAAAGAATCCTAAATCATCTTAGGATAGTTTAAGAGCAACAATGGGAATGGTCTTGGCAATGGGTAGCCACCAATAAAAGTAAATATCTTGAGAAAGGAAGGGTTTGGATGTCACCCAGCAACCTTCTAGTACCGATGCGAGCTCTTCACCGGGTAGACCTCGAGAAGTCCAGGATTCACCTTAAATCGCTATGATCAATTAAACAACATACAAGAGTAATTTAAATAGGAGAACTTGAGAAAGGTAAACCTCGTCCCAAAATATGGGACATAATGGTTCAGGATTTGTTGCTCCCGCGAGTTGGAGGCACGGGCGGTAAGATAAACTTTTCATGTGCATAAATTAGTGGCGGGTCTTCGATACTAGTTCAGTCGTCACATCAATGGAAGTACGTTGACTTTGGCGTGGTGTGGTGGGTTAGAGGGCAAGTAGGTTGTTTTATTGCGGTTTGGACGACAATCTCTAATAACCCACACCCGACCATAAAAGACTGGTGGGTTGCCAGCAAGAGTATGCGAAAGCTCACGGAAGTGCAACTAGGACATGTACAGCGGCGTACGTAAGGTTTAGGTCTGGTAATGTGTATACTCGCCTAGGAGTGGAGTGTCCAATCCACTGTTTCCGTAGCCACGACAGAAGTACCTGAGAGGTTTGTTACCTCCGAAAAGTGGGAAGAAAAAGGTCTGTGCGCGCAGAATCGTGTGAGTGAGTTGCACTGTATGAACATAGCATAACATATCATAACATACATACATTCTATAGGCATATGTATTTGCAGACCCTAATCATATAAATTAGTATGGACTCTTTTATATGATAAGTTATAATTCGGGAAACCTTAACTTATAAGTTTGTATGGGCATTCATATAAGTTAAGGTACTCTTGATAATAATGTAGTAATTTACTGGTTACCTTTACTTGCGCAACACTTACTTATTTACTGTTTTACTTACTGTTTCTTACTGTTGTACTTACTGCTCACTTGCTCATATATACTGGTAGCTTAGTTCTATGTCACCTGTTTTCAATTTACCCCTTATTGTCCTCCGCTTCGTCCTCCCGCACGGTACCTAGGAGTCGTGGGGGGAAGCGAGGACAAAAATACTTAGTATTTTGACTAACGGTCGGATGTGGCCGTAACACCAGGAGATCGAGGAGCTGGAGCAGCAGTATGACAAGCAGGACCTGAGGAGCAGTTGTCGCGCATTACTACTACCACTCGACGACAGGTTACTGAGAGACTTTGATTAGCTTCCGCATAGAGAAGTGAGAGAGAGAGTATATTTTTATTTCTCTTTTGGATATGCACCGGGCATAAGCCCTTACACTCTTTTGTTCGTACTCGTTGTGGACTATTTGTTTTATATGTATATATATATATATGTCTGTGATTGTGGACTTATCCTTTTTGGTAATTACTACTTTCCTCGCAATTTGGCATGTGATATGATCGAACTAGTCGGTAGGATCGGCGTCGAGCGGTGACAACTAACCCGTGAGTTGGTGTCACCGTAAAACGGCGGCTCTGGGCATAAGATCCAGGAACTCTCCGGTAAGGAGGAGGGGGATCTTACATGTCGCATCCCCTATTGTCTGTTCCGAAATCGCCAAAGTCGTTCGCCCTGCCTCGCTTCCGCCGCGTCTGATCCCGCATCTGAAGTCGCCCGTTCCTCCTCGACCGCGTCGGCTACGACTCCAGCTGTAAGACCTGAACCTGATTTTGTATAATTATTTTATTATAGTTTAATATAGAAGAATTCCCCTATGATGAAATGAAAATCAGTGTTGATAGTTTTGTGATTTCCGATGTTTTTGCGATGCTCGTTTCGTTTTCGATTTAAATTTCGTTATTGAAATTAAGTATGATTAAGGCTTGGATTAAGCTTAAGAGGAGGATTAAGATGATAATGGCTGATGGTTTGTGTTGGCTGTGGATTATGTTTGGCTGGTTCCATTTATTTTGGGTTGGCTGTTTGGGCTAGCTGAGCCTTGCTATCAGATATCCTGTAGATATATTATTAATATATGTCCCTTTCTTAATATATTCTATGAATATATGATTGCCTTAAGCGGTGGAATAGATTGGGAATCTCTTTATCTTTCCCGTACTGCTCCTCTTCTTATCATCTTGCCGCCTGCTGTAACTTGGCTGCTCCTCTATTGCTGCTCTGCTCCTTCTTCTTGGTCGACAGCCTTGGGGCTTTGGGAAAGAGAGCTTGAGGCCTTCTCCTCTTTGTGCCGCCACTCTTTTTGTGCCTGGTTGGTTGCTGGATTGGCTAGGTGGCTTGTTGAGGTTGTGACCTAGCTTTGTAAGCTTTCTTTCATTCTTTCCCCTCCTTTACTACTTATTGTTTTGCTATAAAGCAATTACGGGATGGGGTGTTGGCTGGAATCTGATTTGCAACTAGGGTTTTCCCTCTTTTATTCCCTTGTTTAGGTTGTGAATAAGAGGGCTTTTATTCATCTTGATATTGGGGAGATTTCGTGGTTGTTTTTCCCCTGTTGTAATCCCTTTTACCCTAGCTATTGCTGTCCCTGTTTGCTGATGTTTGTCAGCTGGCTGCTGTTCCTCTTGGCCGGCTGTTTAGCTGGTGGTTGGCCGGCTGTTTGGCTGTTTCTGGGCTGCTGCTTATCTTATGCCCCTTGCTGATTTAGTAACTGTTTTAGCTGAATTTGGACAGTAATGACAACCCTTGGGGCTGCTGTTAGCAACCCTTGTTATTGTCATTATCAGCCCTAAACAAATGCCCACTTGAGATCTTGTATTGGCTGAATTTTGAGAAGTCTAGTGGCTGATTTGTGGGAGTTTCATAGCATTTAAATTTTGATTTTTTACACGTTTCATTGGAGTCACTAGGCTTGTCCTTCCCTAGGCAACTCCTCGAGATCGTAGTTGTGTCCATCTTAGGGAATCTACTCGTAGCTATTTAAAGACGCAACCCTATAGTAAATGATTTACTTGACACTGCAGAGGATGGCGTCCGGAAATAGACGCGACGAGAACCCTGCGAAGGACAAGGATAAAGGAAAAGTTGTGGTGAGTCCTTACGGCTTTGATTTCGTATACATTCGAATATTTTGCTGAATATGAATTGCTTTGATATAGAATGTGGAAGAATGGAAATCACTGAAATGTATGAAATCGCTAAAAAGCTAAATATGGATTAGCAAGCGATAGAAATTCTGAGGGGAATTAAAACAATTATTTCCTATATTTATGAATGGAATGAAATGAAATGAATAAGAAAAGAAAAGAGTGCGTCGACGCATCGAAACACTAAGGGTCAGCCTAGTAGGGGGGGTAAGCTTCAGACTCCTACACCCAGTCAAGGTTGTAGATGTCGGATGTCGGGTTAATGTCGGTTTGAGTTTGAAATGTCGTATGTCGGATTGCGGGGGATATATCAGGGATATTTTACAATGTCGGATTTTAATATTTAAATAATTTATTCAAATATATATTGTGAATATGTGTCATTACACACATAATATATGTTTATAAATTACATAATAAGCATATATACACATTATGTATGTTTATAAATTATACAATAAACATATTTACACATAATGTATGTTTATAAATTAAACAAAAAGAAGTGGTTGACGACAACAAACAACATAAAGAGCATCTAATAAGAGTGAGACGAGAAAGATGTCAAATCTAGGCTCAAAGATATGCATGAAATATATCACAAAACAAAATATTATCGCTTAGACACTTGAAAGAAATGAAATATATATATATATATATATATTTAGTACTCGTTATATATCGTCCTCAAGATATCGCCCGATATATCGGGTAAGACCGATATATCGGGGCCCGGAGATGGATATATCGGGGATATTTTCAAAAATGACATTTTTCCTTAAAATGTCGATATCGTGGCGTTTTCTGTCCAAAACCTTTATGTCGGCCGACATGTCGGACATGCCGGCCGACATGTCGGACATGCCGGCCGACATCTACAACACTGCACCCAGTAGAGGGGTAGATCTCCCACGGAAATTGATACTGAAATGTCCAATTTAGGAGGCATGAGAGCCTGTTGCGCGGTTGAGCGCCCTAGAATGGACATTGATTTGATGGGCCCGGATATGTGATTAAGAATGACCCTCGGTATTTCGAGAGAACGAAAAGAAAGAAAGATAATTGAACATGAAAAAGAACTAGCATAAGCTATACGAACAGAATTAACAGAAATTACTTAGTTCCGTGCCCCAGTTTACTTTACTTGTCTACTTTCATGTTCATACAGTTTTTTTCAGATTTATATAACTGCTTATTACAGCTGACTCTTCGTGTTTTCCTGTAGGATGGCCGAAGAGGTAAGGATCTCACTTAGTTTTCTAAAACTAATTAGATGTTAATTTTCTTTTTAGGATCAGACCGCCAGCGTGCTAGGCCCCGCTAGAAGGAGACCTGCGGAGGCAGAAAGGAAACAAAGGGAAGATACATTTCGACAGAGGGTTAGAATGTATTTTAGTATTGTAAAGTTCAATTTGATATGCACTTTTGTATGTTGGTCTTTCCTGTAAATATGGACATCATGTAAATTATGAGAATAAATACAAGTACTTTTATGTCTTTTAATGGTACCACTCCTGGGATCCGATTAACTGCATTATTTAATTGTGTAAAAACCTGCTAGAAGAAGATTTAAATTGTGGCGGGCTTCGGGCCGTTACACCAGCAGCCCGCGCCACCCTCACCTAGCGTTGACAGATCCCCTTTCGCAGTACCGTTGATGTCCAGTTTCGTCTATGGATTCTTGATCCCATCTCGTCTGCCCGCGACTTGTTGTGTGGCAGGCCCGACAACGCCTAATTCTCCTTCCCTGCTTTGTTCCGCCATTTTTCATGTGTGCATGCCCCCACGGCTCCGATCAATGGCGCTCTTTGACACACCCGCGCCTCTGCCTCCTACGATTCCAGCCATTTCTTATCGCCTTAATGCTCATGAGGAGTGCATCGCGTCGCGCCAAACCGTAACGCTCCGGGTGGATGCAATGTTTGAATCCCTCCGGGACGACCGACCAAGTGTGTCATCGACCTCCAATGCAGAGTCCTCGTCGCTTCTCGGGGCACATCCGGATATTCCTGGGGATCACATTCCTTCTCCGGCAGGTTTTTCCCCTGCACTCCGCTCATGCAACGTCCCTTGCTTTAACGACACTGATCCCACGAGTTGGGTTGTTCACACGGAGCAACTCTTAGACGTTTATTAGATCTCGGAGTTGTGCAAGGTCAGCACGGCTCTAATCGGCATAGAGGGCTCCGCTCTCCATTAGGCTCATTGACTTCGTCAGTCCAAGCCCACTCTCTCCTGGTTGGACCTTCAGTGGGACCATTTGTGTCATTACGATGTCTGTTACTCGAGCTTCGTTGTGGAGTGTCTTTGTGGTGTCCGCCAGACGGGGTCCGTCAAAGACTACATCAACAAATTTATTGCCTTAGTCAAGCATGTGTTGGGTCTCCCTCCCGACCACCACCTCAATTTCTTCATGTATGGCTTACTAACGCATATTTGCACCCGCATGCGCACCCACCACCCTCCTATTGTCGAATACATTGACCTTGCTCGTTTGGTTGAAGTCGAATTCCAAGTCAGGTCCTTGGATATTGGCCGCCCACCCACGGTGGCCCTTTCTCGTCCTCCCCAGACCGGTCGTAGGGCACCACCCACCATAAATGGAGGCCCACGTCCTTCCCATCCGCCCAAGTCCACCACCACGCCCTCCCAAGCCCCATGTACACTCCCGAATGTCCAACCAAAAGTACCATGATCTTCGCACGATGTGTTTGTGCTTCCGCTGCAAGCAGCAGTACTCTACGACCCATGACTGGCCATTGAAGGACCTTCGGGTCCTCATTGGTGAGGAGGAGCCCGAGAAGATCAATGTTGATATCGGCGATCCTCCGCCCGTAGCCTTGCAGCACCTTGACATTCCCATCTTTACCGTCGGCGGGATATCTGGCCCACAGACGATGAAGCTCACTAGGACACTTCAGGGGATTTCAGTGGTCGTCATGATTAAGAGTGGGCGAGCTACAACTTCATTTCATAGCACCTGGTGGATTGATTGTCATTGACTCCAGTTCCACACTTTTCTGTCTGTTTGGGGGATGGTCGTCGTCGTCAGGCGACTGGCGACCTTTGCTCAGGGCTACCACTCACAGTGGGCCCATGCCCCCTTCGGGCCGACTTCTATGCATTTACACTAGGCGGTGTGGATATTATACTGGGGGTGGCATGGCTCCGCACCCTGGGCAACGTCAGTGTCAACTGGGATTACATGACAATGCGATTCATCCAAGAGGAGACACCGTTACTTTTGGCGGGTGGCCCTACTCTCTTACACCAGTCTGTTTCACTCTGGTCTCTTTAGAAAATGGGCGACGCCAAATTGGCCGCATTTTGTGGCACGTGGTTGAGCAAGAGGACCCACAATCGCGAATGTCCAACCAGAAGTCTGCTTTGTCACCCCCCCCCCCCCCCCCCCCCCGTCCATTAAGATATGTTGAACATGTTATCGGGCGTCTTCTCCGACATGGACCGTATTCCACCGCCTCGTCTGACGGATCACCGCATTTCATTACAAGTGGGCATGTAGTCTGTATCTATTCGCCCTTCCATTACGGCCACATGCAGAAGGACGAGATTGAGACGCTTATGGAGGACATATTAACCGCGGGTATAATCCGCCCCAAAGCCAGTCCATTTTCGAGCCCGGTTCTCTATTCTCCTGGTCCGCAAGAAAAATGACAGTTAGCGCTTTTTTGTGTATTATCGGGAGCTCAATAAGATCATTATCCCAGACAAATAGCTACGTAACAAATATCTCATTGCTGGGGCCTCTTACTTTTCTAAGTTGGATCTCCTCTTCACTATCACCATATTCGGGTTCGGGAGGAGGATACCCCAAATATGGCGTTCCGCACGCACGACGGCCACTGCGAGTTCATCGACATGCTTTTTGTCTTGATGAATGCACCCGCCACCTTACAGGAGACCATGAATGATCTATTTCGGTCGACCCTGCGCAGGTACATCTTGGTTTTCTTTGATGACATCCCAGTTTACAGCTCCTCCTAGCAGGATCACCTTCATCATGTGCGGAAGACACCAGCTACCCTGCAGGAGCATGATTTTTTTGTGAATCCCAAGAAGTGCACATTCGGTTAGACCAAAATTAGCTATTTTGTGCTCACGATTTCCGCGTAGCGAGTCGTAATGGACTCGGACAATGTCTGGGTCGTCCTCCAGCGGCCCACACCCCGCTCTCTCCGTGACGTGTGAGGCTTTCTAAGCCTCGCTGGGTACTACCGGCAGTTCATTAGGGATTAAGGCAAAATTGTCAAACCCCTCTCCAACATGCTGAAATCTGATACTGGCGCATTCCAATGGACACCAGAAATGGCCACAGCCTTCCAGGCCCTCCAACGAGCTCTCAGCACCGCATCAGTCTTGACGCTTCCAAATTTCTCCCAGCCGTTTATTGTGGAGTGTGACTCCTCAGGCACAGGTGTCGGCGCGATGTTGATGCAAGCGGAGCAACCCATTGCCTACTTCAGTCGTATGTTCACAGCCAATATCCGCCCTCGCTCCGCTTATGAGTCTGAGCTTATGTTAATGGTCCTTGTTTTGCAACACTGGCACCCCTACCTGCTTGGCCAACACTTCACAGTCTGGACGGATCAGCATAGCCTCTGGTACCTCCTGAATCAGAAGATTTCCACTCTGGCACAACAGGCCTGGTTTGCAAAACTATTAGGCTATGATTTGTCTATTGAATATTGCATCGGCTCCTCCAACTGCGCGGACAACTCTCTCTTTCTCGCCAACTACCACCGTCGTGATGTGCAATTCACTGAAGCGATACCGTGTTCATTAAAATTCAGCCGCACCGACAGATTTCGGTGACCTCGCGGACCCGCTCCAAGCTAGTGGCCAAGTTCTAAGGGCCCTTTGAGATTGTTGCATGCGTTGACACTCAAGTGTATCGCCTTCGCCTTCCTCCTTCCGACAGTCGCATCCACCCGGTGTTTCACGTCTCTCAGTTAAAACGGGTTATTGGAGACCATCGGGTCGAGGCGACTCTGCCCCCGCAAGCTCTCGGGCTTACCTTGCCAGACTACCTACCTCAGCTCATCACAGACACGCGTACTATCCGTCGAGAGGAGTCCTCGGTTGAGCGGGTCTTGGTGCACTGATGTGATCGTCCACCGTCGGAGGCCACATGGGTAGACCAGTCAAATTTTCGTGCTCAGTTTCCGGATTCTTGAGTACAAGGTATATTTTCCTGAGGGTGGCATTATTACGAATGCGGAGCAGGGAGAGGGACGACCTCTAGTGTGAGTGGAATACCAACGCCGCGAAAGGCCCGCTGGTGACATGTCGACGAAAAGTCATTAAGGCGAGCACATATTTTGGGGAATATACTAAGTTTGGTGCTCTACTAAGTTCCTCGATTAAAATTGAAAAAATAACATCATAGTTTACTCTCATTTTTCAATGTGGTAAAACTTCAGCAATATACTGCAGTTTGAGATTTCTAAAAGCTCTAAAGTTAATGTTTTAAATAATGTAATATTTAGAAGAGAAAATAAGAATGCAGAAGTATCGCATAAAATTTGTGGTTTCACCTTTCATCACAAAGAATTATAGCTCCATAGTCATGACGATGTCTGATAACACGTCCGATAGCCTGATTGACAGCCCTTGCTGCCTGTTGAACATACCAATTTTCCCCAGTCAGGACCTGCAATAAATTGGATATTCATTTAGAATGTGAATAGGACCGAATTGTTGAAATGCAGGTTAAAGAACGTTTAAAAAATGTATTCAAATAAACAGTTCGACACTGTAATGTTAATTCTTCAGTTGTAATCTGTAGATTTACATCCTTTGAGTCTTTCATCCTTAAAATGGCTTGTTGATCCATGTACTCACGTTTCAGGCGAACCTAAAACAGATAATGAAACCAGTAGATTAAAAACATTTTCCATTCCAAAAAAACTCCATAAATTTCATCGTTCACAAGCCAACAATGAAGTAATTAAATGGTTCATAAGTTAATCAGTCATCTGGACCTTGGGATCAGTCCTCATTGAAAATGGCATCCCAGTGATCATGACACCTCTCCCACTCTGATTAGCAAAATCCAGACCCTCGCTGACCTGGAAAAAAGGAGAAGTTACGTGGAAAAAGTGTATTTATTCTGTAAATGTTCAATGTCATAGAGCTTGTTGAAGAAATTGTAAAGAAAGGCCTATGTAGGAGGCCCATGTAAAGCTCTCTTAGTTTTAGTCCCACATCTTAGGATTGAGTTTAGGCTCTCCTCTCTCCTCCTATATATGTACACGTGTTATTCTGAGAAATATATAAAAATATCACTTTACTCCACATGGTATCAGAGCAATATCAGCCCTAAAAAAAATATCGCCTTTTTTTCTCTCTGGGCTCCTTGTTTCCGGCGGTCACGTTTTTTTGTGACCACAACCCCTGCTCACTCCATCTAGAGTTTCCTTTCCTCCAGTTTTTTGAGCTGCCCCTCCTCCTCTTTTATACCCTCTTCTCTGTCGGCTGGGTCCCACAGCTGTTCTGTTGACCGCACCCCTCCTGCGGTCTGGTTTTCTAAACCGCGATAGATCTCTCTGTTTGCCGAACCTCTTCAGGTCTCCGGATCCGCGAGACCGCGAGCTCTTCTGACCACCGCGAGCTCTCCTGCTCGCCAGCTCGCCATTCCCGCCAGCTCTTTGCGATCTCTTTTGATCGCCATCCCGCTCAAATCGCTCTTCTTCTTAGTGTCATGGCCTTGAATGATGCCTCATCACTTCCGGCTCGTGCAACAACTACTCCTCCTGAAGTTCGTGATGAGCTCCGCATCACCACTATCTCCCTGAATGGTCGAAAAATAATTGTGGAGTGGGTCCACTCGGTCCGTCGAGTCCTCCAGACCAAAGGGCTTCTTCATCACCTTACCAAGGCACAACCAACTGACCCCACCGATGACTGGCTTCGCGATGATGGGCGAGTTCAGATGTGGCTTCTGAACTCTATGGATAGTGAACCCTACCGTATGGCTATGTATCATGACACGGCCAAAACTATGTGGTAAGAACTTCACTCCTTATACTCCGGCACGGACAGTTTGCAGCACCTGTTTGACATCTTTCACGATCTCCAGTCTCTTGACCCAGGAGTGGACGGTGATCTCACCTCCTTTGTTGCACGGTCTAAGACATTGATTAAAGCATGGATTCAACATCAGCCCAAAACCGATCTCGCGGCCCAACGGGCCCAGAAAGAAGTTGTTGGCATTGCCATGATGATGGCTCGTGTTCCCCGACATCTCCACAACGTCCGTGCAAATATCCTCTCATCCTCAACTCTGCTCTCTCTCTCCGATGTGCGTTCCATGCTCTTTAAGGTGACACCGCCTCCTGATCCCCCCGGCACTGTCTCTCCAACTCTTCTTCAGCAATCTCCCCCTACTTACCTACCTTATCCGTCGGCTCGCGGAGGTCGCACCGGCTCTCGGGGTCGAGGCCGATTTAATAGGCCACGTCCCAAGTGCTCCTACTGTGGTCAGGAAGGTCACCTTAAGGCCACTTGTATCGTAAGCATGGCCTCCCTCCACACCTTGCCTCTATAGCGACTGTTGCTCCCACTGCTACTTCCTCTGACGTGACTGCATTACGTACTCAGCTCCAGAATCTTCAGGGCGTGCTTAGTCCGTCGTCAAGTCCTGTCGCGACCATCTCCAATGAAGGTATCTCCTGCCTCTCCCATAATCCAACTTAGATTATGGACTCTGGGGCAACCAACCATATTACTCCGCAGAAGCCTCCTCAGTACTTGGACACTCCTTGTCCTAAGTTCATCACCGTCGCATATGGTGACACTACTCCCGTTCATGGTTCTGGCAACATGGACCTGACTCCCTCTCTCTCTCTCTCTCTTCGCTCGGTTCGTCATGTTCCGAGCTCTCATTTTAATCTTCTTTCTGTCAGACGTCTTACTCAGGACCTCGACTGCTCTATAACCTTTTCTTCCTCCTCTTTTGTTGTGCAGGACCGACAGACGCAGAATATCATTGGTAGAGGGCGATTGTCTAATGGGTTGTATACCTTGGATATTTCCCCAACTGCTCTCTCTTCTGTTACCACCGTTGACTGGCATCGACGTCTTGGGTGTAACGGCCCAAAACTTTTAAATGAACCCAAAAGAGAAGTAAAATAATTAATAACGTTCCCAATGATGAAATAAGAAAAATCAGTGTCGAGACGACGTTGCACTTTAAGTTTTGAAGTTTTGGATTTTTCGATGATTTTGCGACGCTCGTTTCGTTTTAAGTTTCATTTAATTTATTTCGTTTTGATTGCTATGAGTCGTTTTTGTATATGGGGTTTTTATGGTGGAAGTGAAGTGGATGAAGTGAGTGGCACTTAAACCTAATTGATTCTGGGCTATTTGGGCTGCTGATAAACTTCTTGATATTGATAGCTTTATGTCTAATTTTGATTTAGCCTGTTTTGGGCTGCCTGGGCTGCTGATTACTGCTGAGATATTATTCTATTATTATATGAATAATAAGCGGTGGCTTTGGATGGCTCTTTTAGCGGTGGACTGATATTAATATGCCTCCTCTTTCTCGATATCTTTATGTCCTCGTGCTGCCTGGAGAAATCGCTGGGCTGAGAAGTGCTGGGGCTTGCTGCTCTCCTCCCTCTTTGACTACGATTTCTTCTCTCCTCCTCCTTGGTCGTTGGTGCTGGGAGAAGCCTGTTGCTTCCTCAGCCGGGCTGGTTTGCTGCTCCTGTTGGCCGGCATCTTTGGGCTGAAATTGTTCCACTGTGAGCCTTCTTGCTCTCCCCTTCTTCTCTTTCTCTTTATTTGTGGCTAGGATTATTGGGGGATAAATTAGTTATTGCTCAGATTATTGGGGGCTTGGTATTATGGTTGACTAGGGTTTCTGATTTTCTTAATTTCTGTTGATTCCTTAGCTTTGATTGTGGGTTGTTCACTGCTTTTCTTCCTTTGATCTCTGCCTCTATGAGCTGTTGTTTTGGCCGGCTATTTTTTTTATAGGCTTCTTGCATGTTACTATTTTAATTTTGTGGGATTGTTGCCTGATGTTATAGCTGTTAATAGTTGTGTAGTAGACTGTTGTTAATAGCTATTACGGGCTGCCAGGAGAGGCTCTTATTAGCTGTTTGGGATTCCTGTTTGTGCTTCTGTTTGGGATTCCTGTTTGGGCTTTTGTTTGGGGTTCCTGTTTGGTGCTGTTTGGGCTCCTATTTGTGATGTTTTGATGGGGGAAACTCATTAGATGGCTGCCTTTTTGCTGGTTGATTATGGTTATGCTGTTCGGCTATTTTTGGAAGGGGTTTTACCTCAATTTGAGCTGCTGTTAACAGCCCTTGGAGCTACTGTTTCAGCAGCCCTTGGAGTTGTTAATAGCAGCAAGATTGGGGTTGTTTTTGCCCCTTAGCGTGGGTTGTAATTTATGATATTTCTCTTTGGATTTTGAAGGAGTTGGATGGTTAATTTGAAGAGTTTTTGCTTTCGTTTTAGATTAAGTCACCCAAATTTGTCTTTCCCTAGGCAACTCCTATCGAGTCGTAGTTGTAATCGTAGTAGGAAGTAAATCGTAGCTCTTTCGCGCAAATCGCTGGGCTGAGAAGTGCTATGGCTTGCTGCTCTCCTCCCTCTTTGACTACGATTTCTTCTCTTCTCCTCCTTGGTCGTTGGTGCTGGGAGAAGCCTGTTGCTGCCTCAGCCGGGCTGGTTTGCTGCTCCTGTTGGCCGGCATCTTTGGGCTGAAGTTGTTCCACTGTGAGCCTTCTTGCTCTCCCCTTCTTCTCTTTCTCTTTATTTGTGGCTAGGATTATTGGGGGATAAATTAGTTATTGCTCAGATTATTGGGGGCTTGATATTATGGTTGGCTAGGGTTTCTGATTTTCTTAATTTCTGCTAATTCCATAGCTTTGATTGTGGGTTGTTCCCCGCTGTTGTTCCTTTGATCTCTGCCTCTATGAGTTGCTGTCTTGGCCGGCTATTTTTTTTATAGGCTTCTTGCCTGCTACTGTTTTAATTTTGTGGGATTGCTGTCTGATGTTATAGGTGTTAATAGTTGTGTAGTGGACTGTTATTAATAGTTGTTGTGGGCTGCCAGGAGAGGCTCTTATTAACTGTTTGGGATTCCTGTTTCGGCTTCTGTTTGGGATTCCTGTTTGGGCTTCTGTTTGGGGTTCCTGTTTGGTGTTGTTTGGGCTCATATTTATGATGTTTTGATGGGGGAAACTCATTAGATGGCTGCCTTTTTGCTGGCTGATTATAGTTATGTTGTTCGGCTATTTTTGGAAGGGGTTTTACCTCAATTTGAGTTGTTGTTAACAGCCCTTGGAGCTACTGTTTCAGCAGCCCTTGGAGTTGTTAATAGCAGCAAGATTGGTGCTGTTTTTGCCCCTTAGCGTGGGTTGTAATTTATGATATTTCTCTTTGGATTTTGAAGGAGTTGGATGGATAATTTGAAGAGTTTTTGCTTTCGTTTTCATTTAAGTCACCCAAGTTTATCTTTCCCTAGGCAACTCCTATCGAGTCGTAGTTGTAATCGTAGTAGGAAGTAAATCGTAACTCTTTCGCGACGCAACCCTAAAGTAAATGATTCCACTGATACTGTAGAGGATGGCGTCCGGAGATAGACCCGATGAAAATCCTGGTACGATTAAAGGCAAAGGAAACATGGTGAGTACTTATTTCTTTAATTATGCATAGCTTTAAAATATCTTTACTATACATACGATAGATTTTTTTTATACAGAAAGTATTTTAGTGACTGTGTATTGACATGAAATTGAAATTGTTCGAATTTTGAATCACTGTTAAATCCAAGAATCACTGGAAAATATTGGATTGGCAATAAAGAAGCGATGAATGAAATTTTGAGGGAAATATATTAAATAAAGCTATTATACGATTGAATAAGAATATTGCATCGATGCAGAAGAATAATTGAAATGATAAGGGTTGACCCAGTAGCCGTAGTGGGGGTGTGAATACGCTACGGCGGAATGTGTTTTTGAGATTTATTGAGGTCGTTGAAGGCCAGAGGCCGTTGAAGGCCAAAAAGTCGTTGAAGACCAACAAGGGATGAATCTACAGCAACCCTTATGATTTCCTAATTTAATGAAACTAAAGACAAACGAGAAATCTGATTCAGTAAGTGAAAACAAATTGAATGAGCTATGATTCAAAAGAATATTCCGAAACTGAATTGATGGAATGTTTGATACGAATGAATGAAATGACTTTTAAGAACTAATGAATAGATCGAATACCAGAATTTGAAACAGAAATCATTATAGTACAAACATACATTGTAGTTACTGTTATTAATTATTTTTGATACGTTATCGCATTTTGTACACTGGAATTGAATACCATACTGTTATTGATTATACACTGAATTGAATATTTATGCATATTGCTACTAACGTTTGTTCCTTGCATGTACAGCAGTTAAAGAGGTATGTTACTCGCTTAGTCATATTCTTTATGACTAAACCCGTCGTGGTTTATCTTTTTAGGTAACGGATGCGACTCTGAGTGCTCTGAGGAAAGCTAGACGGACTAGAACTGAAGAACGAGCAAAGGTATGAGTTTTGTTTATGTATTTTCATTGTACTCATGTTATTACTATGCTGCGATAAATGCTTACAAAGAGACTGAGATACAGATTTTCTGTGAGGTCTGGCTCGGGGCCTCACATTGGGCATGCTCCTCTCCCCATTCTGAAAAAAGCACTTCCAGTCGTTTCCCTCTCTGACTTCACCTGTGAATCTTGTATCTTCGGCAAGCAACGTCGCTCTTCTTTTCCATCTCATTGTACTCAGAGCAAGGCTCATTTTGTTTTAGTTCATTCGGACATTTGGTGTCCCTATAAAACTGTTAGTGTTTCTGGTTATCGTTACTTTCTTACTTTTATTGATGATTATTCTCGCATTACCTGGTTATACTTACTTCGTGATCGCTCTGAATTAGTTCGTGTCTTTCAAGGCTTTAATGATGTTATACGTACTCAGTTCTCTATTACTATTAAGACTCTTCGGACTGATAATGCTCACGAGTATACGAGCCATGCCTTTCAGAACCTTTGTACTGAGTTTGGTATCCTCCACCAAACCTCTTGTGCTTACACACCACAGCAAAATGGCGTTGATGAGCGCAAGAACCGTCATCTCCTCGATGTTGCTCGTTCCCTCATGTTTCAAATGCAGGTACCCAAGATTTTTTGGCATTTTGCGGTCTCCATCGCCTGCTACCTCATCAATCGCATGCCCACCTTCGTTCTCAATTTTGCCACTCCATTCAGTCTTCTCTTCCCATCCACCTCTCCCTTTTTCATCACACCTCGTGTCTTTGGCTGCACCTGCTATGTCCATTCTCTTGGCCCTGGAACTGACAAACTTGATTCTCGTGCTACTAAGTATATGTTTGTTGACTACTCCCGCAACCAAAAAGGTTGTCTGTTATTCTCCTTCCACTCGTAAATTAGTAACGAGTGTGGATGTTACCTTTCTCAAAAAGGAGATGTTTGTTGCCTTTCCACTCATCAACTTTGGCCACTCCTGCAACTCCTCTACTACCCCGTCCTGTCATTCATGTAACCTCCTCGGCCCCACCTCCTCGGCCCCACCTCTCCGTCCCACGTCCTCCGCCAGACCCACCAACCCACCTCCTCTTCTCCGTGTGTACACTCGTCGTCCTCCTCACTCTGATGCCCTAAGGATGTTACCTCCTACTGATGGTACTCTGCGCTCTGTTGATCCGGACATGCCTTCTACAGCTCACCTCATCACTAATTTTGTTTCTTTGCATCGATTGACTCCAATGCTTCACACATTTGCGACATCTTTGTCGTCGGTTTCCACCCTACTTCTTTGCAGGAGGCTCTTCAACATCCGGGGTGGCGGGCAGCTAAGAAAGAGGAAATGGCTGCCCTCTGGGCTAATAACACCTGGGATCTTGTCCCTCTCCCTCCTGGCCAGACTTGTGTGAGCTGTAAATGGGTCTTTACTGTCAAACAGCCTCCAACTAGGACGGTTGAACGACTCAAGGCTCATCTTGTCGCTCGTGGTTTTACTCAACAACACGGCCTTGACTACGAAAAGACTTTCTCCCCTGTTGCAAAGCTCAACACTGTATGTGTCTTAATCTCTCGGGTCATTCATCGTCATTGGTTGTTGCATCAGTTGGACGTCAAAAATGTTTTTCTCAATGGTGATCTCGCAGAGACTGTTTACATGCACCAACCTCCCAGCTTTGAGACCACGGGGGAGTCACTTGTATGTCAACTTAAGAAATCTCTTTATGGTCTCAAACAGTCTCCTCGAGCGTGGTTTGACAAGTTCAGTCGGGTTGTTAGTGATGTTGGGTTTACTCGAAGTTTGGCGGACTTCTCTCTCTTCATCTGTCATTGATCAACAGGCACTGTGATACTCCTAGTTTACGTGGATGATATTTTAATTACAGGCGATGATTCAAAAGACATCCATATGATCAAGGAACACTTGGCCTCTGTATTTCAAACTAAAGATTTGGGGAATCTCTGATACTTTCTTGGAATCGAGGTGGCTCGTCATCTCGATGGTCTTGTCCTATCTCAAAGAAAGTATTGCCTCGATCTTCTCCATGATGTTGGCTACGCTGGTTGCAAGCCAGCTGACACACCCATGGATGCCAACCACAAGCTCTGTGTCTGCTCTTCCGACTCTGATACGCTCATACCAAACCCAGAATACTATAGCCGTCTTGTGGAAAAGTTGATCTATCTGACAGTTACAAGACCTGATATATCATTTGTTGTTGGGGTTGTCAGTAGGTTTATGCATGCTCCACGGACCTCTCATCTCCAGGAAGTTGAGCGCATCCTACGATACCTAAAGTCTGCTCCTGGACAAGGGATCGTATATAAACATTCATCATCTCTATCTCTCATCGCATACTCTGAAGCTGATTATGCTGGATCTTTGGATGATCGTCGTTCCACAAGTGGCTTTTGCACATACTTTGGTGGACATCTTGTTACCTGGAGAAGCAAGAAGCAATCTGTCGTCGCACGCTCATCTGCTGAAGCTGAGTATCGATCAATGGCCTCTGTCGTCTCTTAACTCACATAGATAGAAAGCCTTCTGGGAGACCTTGGTGTCAAACTCTCCTCTCCTGCCACCTTGCTCTTCGATAGTCAGGCTGCTATTCATATTGCCAAAAAATCATGTGTTCCATGAACGTACCAAGCATATCGAGGTCGATTGTCACTTTGTTCGGGAAAAGGTTCAACTAAGGAAATTGGACTTGAGACATGTTACTGCTACAGAACAGATCGCTGATATTCTCACCAAAGCTCTACCGCGACCTCTATATTTTCAGTTCTTGTCCAAGCTTGGTTCCTACGACTTGTATGCTCCAACTTGCGGGGGAGTGTTGAAGAAATTGTAAAGAAAGACCCATGTAGGAGGCCCGTGTAAAGCTCTATTAGTTTTAGTCCCACATCTTAGGATTGAGTTTAGGCTCTCCTCTCTCCTCCTATATATATGTACGCATGTTATTCTGAGAAATATATAAAAATATCACTTTACTCCACAGAGCTAAACATGTAAACCTCAGTATGTAACAAGTTAACAGAAACCAACTTTCATAATATCATATGAAGCCCTGATTCCTGTCACGAATAGTAAAAGCATTCTTGATACAATCAAGTTACAAAGTTCAAAAGTATTTTCTGAGTGTTTTACTAGAAGAACGCAACATTCTACTTCACTATGTGAAGAAATTACATCTCACTGTTGGACAATGGGCGATTCAGTCATCACATGAAGAAGGTCTTGTCCTCCGAGTTCACAGAAGTAGGCTAATAAGGTGAGATCTACACTTTCTCTACTCCTGAAGGTTGAGGGAAATAACTAGTGCAATAAAAACACGTGAATGAAAGGCTCATTTTACACTTGACTTGACCTTCTTGAATAAATAGATGAGAAAGATTATATCAATAATGATCCTTAACAACAAGGTAATCCCTATTCTTAACCAACATAATTTCAATTATAATAGCTTCCATTTTTAATGTAACGAACATACTATATTAAATAACAAAATTAACTAAAGAAAATTTATTTAAGAATGAAGATGATAAATCTGAATAAACGTAAATGCCATCATTTTAAGGGCGCAAATGAAACTTATGTTAAACTATTAAATGTCATCAATTGTAATGAAGTGGTTATATTTATAAACTATCGGAGAACACTTTCGATTATGTCAAAGCATTTACCAAGTGAATTTAGGGTAGTAAGATCATCACTAACTGAGCAACATTCAGAAAATATATTTCTTTGCAAATAGTTTCAGGTGTTCGGTAAATTATCTTTGGTAATCTTGATCCCACTTTGGGGACTATATATATGTATACATACAAATATGTGCATACACAAAAATATCTATATATCCTCCCTCGTGTTAGCGCATAAATATCATCTAAATTCAACTCTTTAGAAGAGACTGAAATTATAGCTTTCAACTCATTAAAAAAGACTGAAATGATAGCCTCCATCAAGTTAGGATTTAGACTTTAGTAAAAAAATCTGCAATTTGAGAACTGAAATATGTTGAAGAGAGATCTGAAACAAATGATCCTGAATGAAATGAAAATCAGTTTCTATATGATTTTTCCTCACATGAAATGTAAAGTTGTGTGCAATATACAATCTTATTTTCACACTAAGAGGAACTGAAGTTGTGGCAGTGATGCCTAAACCTCTAACTCCTTAGGTCAGATCATCTCAATCAATGCACAAGTCATTCCGAGGTATTCAACTTCAGCAGTAGATTTTGTGAATTCAGAAAAAGAAAAAAAATTGTAAGATCGAGATGAAGGTGACTGAACAAGTGGTGATCGTATCACGTGATGTCGTATATCACTTCTTCAGATTCTCTCTTCTATGGCATCGAGTATTTGCGAGAGACATAGGTGTGTTCGCCACTGCCGATCCATATGTATCAAAGTTGAAAGTCTCCTTCTTTGGTTGATGCCATCGGTATTTTCGATGGCGTTTTGGAATGCGGTCGATCAACTTTCTTCGTTGGTTTCATTTGTACGTCTGGATCTTTTTCGTTGCATAGGCTAGAGGTGATCAACCATCATTTAGATGTTTTTCTTTCACGTGCACATCATTCTTCTCTTCATAGGCTCAAGAGATTGATCATCACCATCATGGATCAGAGCATGACGCTCTGACTGCAGGTTACTCGACTGGTTTCGACCCCCCCCCCAGGTTGCTCGACTGGTTCGAACCCAAGTTACTCGGCTGGATCCGACTGCAGGTTGCTCGACTGAATCCGACTGTAGGCTAGCCGATCGGTTTTTGGGATCCGAATGCTCGACTGGTTCTTCTTCTACGATTGGCAAGTATCCGGTTGTTGGCAGTAATCTTCTTGGTTGTTTTCGTTTGTTGTGGTTCACCCATTTGTCTCTCAACTTCCATTACAATGGCTTCTACCATGGGTACTCCCGAGAACAAACCTATGTTGAATCGAACAACGGTGACTAATGTGATCCACTCCCAACTCACAAACTGCAACTTAAAAGGAAAAAAACTACCTACTGCGGAAAAATATTGTTCTGATGAGCTTGAAGGGTTGCGGAAAAACAAATCATCACAGTATGGATTCTCCTCTTAAATCCTCTCCAGAAGGTGCAAGCTAGCACATAACTGATGGCAACTTTGTGAGTCTCATGTGGGATAGCTTGGACACTTATGTGTCAGATCTGGTTTCACAGTGCCTTAGTGTGAAACAATTTTAGACTTAACTGGACATCCTCTATTCAGTAATGAATAATGCGAGTCACATATATGAGGTGTCTCAGGCATGGAGTGGAAGTGTCGAGGACACTAAGTCTGTCACCGAGTTCTTTGGAGAATTTTGTCGCCCCAATGAAGAATTAAATGCCTTGTTCTCATTGATAATGTGAAATCTATGTTGGCGCAGAGAGAGCTCGATGACATTCTTAGGGCACATGCGCCCTGAATTTGGTGCAGTACGGTCTCAAATCTTGGTGATGTGTTTGTGACAACTTTATCTGAGGCATGCTCACATGTACTACATGCTGTGGTTGAAAATGTGGTGGGGGGGGGCTTAATTCAAGACAATTTGATTATGTTGACACAAATGTACGAATGTGGCTGAGATGGGCAAGGTCGTTGACGACCTCCTATGGATAAAGGAGGTAGGGGAGTGGGAGAGTTGCAATTGTGGTGGAGAGGGGCATGTGATGGCCCGATGCTGGAAGTTTCATGGGAAACCTCCCGAAAGGGTAGTCAGCGTTGCTACCACCAATAAGGTGAACTCCATCACTGTAGGGAGTAAAAATCAAGGAGTGGTTATCTCTAAGGAGGAGTATACTAGATTCACTTAATCTCAGACCATACACCAAGGGACTGCTTCGTCGGTGCCTCATAGTCTCAAACAAGTACGATCTCATCTTTGCTTTCCACTCCTCGTCGGACATGGTTCGTCGATCAGAAGCTTCTGAGCATATGACCACAAATGCAAGTATATTATCATGTCTATCTCAATCTAAATTCATATCTACGGCTACTATAGTCGATAACTCTAAATCCCTAGTCAAGGGTATTGGTGATGTCTCTTTGTTGCATACTCTTTCTTTACACTTTGTTCTTCATGTTCCTAAATTTCCACTAAGTTGGTTACCGGTTAGCCAACTAACCAAGAGACTAGACTGCATTGTGCATTTTTTCTCTTCTTCTTGTGTTGTTCAGTGCCGGAAAACAAGGATTTTTGGTTCAGGCATTGAATCTGGAGGTCTCTACTACTTGTACATTGATCATGCTCTGACTTACAACTTGGTGTCATCACCATCCATTATGCAGCTGCACTACCAACTTGGGTATCCTTCTTTAGCTAGATTATAGTGTTTGTATCCTCAATTTCACTGTGTCTACTATTGACTGTATGTTTTTTGAGTTAGGAATCATAGAAATGTCTCTCATGCTCCTCATGTGAACAAATTTGTTTCTACTGCTTTTGATTTTGTTCACCGTAATATTAGGGGCCCTTGCCTTATGTCTTCTGACGCAAGATGGTCATATATGACGGGGAAATAGTGAGTGAAACTCCTACGTGCAATCATTCATGAATCCAACGATTTACTTGCAACAACTGATATTTATAAGGCAATATTAATTTGATTGGCCACAAAGAGTTAAAACTTTCAAAAATGAAAACACGTGAGATAGTACAAGCGCGAGAGTGCGCGAAATCAAATAACTTTATGATTGTTAGAGAAAGTCTACGTCAATGTCAAAAAGGTTATGGTTGAACAGCTAGATTCTTCAAGAACAAACCCAAGCAAGTTCTCTTTTATATGATGATTTAGACAAACTTTACATTTGCTCCAAATACAATAAAAGGGAAGCTCGTTGCACAAAGCATCCCCGTGTAGCAAGAGTCTGGGGAAGGGTCCCACCACAAGAGTGAAATGTAGGCAAACCTTACCTTGCATTTTTGCAAGAGGCTGCTTCCAGGACTTGAACTCGTGACCTAAAGGTCACACAGCAACACCTTAACCGGTGCGTCAAGGCTCCCCTTCTTGCTCCAAATACAATAAAAAGAATTAATTCGCTTTCAAGATGGAGAACCATCTTTTGATTGCCCAAGCAGTTACGATGAAATACATACCAATTTGGGTGTAGACACGTTAGCTATCGTAAGGCCCAAAAAAGAAAGATTAGCAGGTAAAAGGTGCACATATTGAATGAAAATGGGTGATGAATTAGGCTTAATGATACACTAACCTTGCCACGACAAACTGCAAAAAATATTGCCCCCGAGGTAGTCTTATCACGGAGTTTTGCTTCAAAATCCTGAAACAAGAAAAAGTAAATTGGGGGAAAAGAAAATGGTTGTTGAATTTATGAAGAAATTGTAAGGAGAGCATGAGAAAACAATAAAATGGTAAGGAAAAATAAGTTAGTGTCACCTCGATTGCATTCCGGAAAAGTGTTGACTGCTTAGGCTCTATAACAGGTTGTTTATGTTTGCAGATTCTTTCCCATATTGTAATGCAATTACTAGACCTTGCATGGCCCTATATATTTAAAATTGAGAATTACAAAACCAGTGCTTTAACCAAGATTTATCAAGTTTGAACAT
Organism: Dactylorhiza incarnata; assembly: GCA_033032865.1. NCBI lineage: Eukaryota > Viridiplantae > Streptophyta > Magnoliopsida > Asparagales > Orchidaceae > Dactylorhiza > Dactylorhiza incarnata. Next base: position 95,147 of record JAWHQI010000508.1, on the reverse strand, counting down.
AATCATTTCCTCACCATATTCTTCCAGCAATCAATGCATTGATCCATAAGATAATAAGAGGGGAAGAACACAAGTAATCCATCAGGCACAATTCGAGAAAAATTCACTGCAGTATGAAAACATGAATATACATTCTGGTGAACAATTGTCACACTAAATTTCTACAAAAAACTTTGAGTTATTTAATGCATACCAATGGTGTTGCCAAGTTCCTGCTTATACTCTAAGGAATCACGAGTGCGAAACGAGGAATTAAGGGAATAACCAGAGGGACCACTAGGTAGAACTCCGACCCAAACCTGATCGGGTGATACAACATGAGGATTCTCCAACCTCACTGGAAATGCTCTTCATATATGGAAATATTAAAAAAATATCATGATGTGCAAAATTAACGACAATACAGAAATGAGTTTGTTTTACAAACTTAAGCTTTTGGGGGGTGAAGGACAGTATTTTTTAGCGCATGTAAAGAACTCCTTACACTTTAATAAATATTGCAGATGGGACAATAAACTATTACTGATTATGTTAGAGGTTTAAAAACTATGGTGGCAAACCATGGTTTAATAAAACTGTGGTATGCCTTCCACATTCCCTCATCATCGACCTCCGCCTTCAGTACTGTCTCCTCTCCCTCCTACTATCCCAGGTAAACTGGAGGGGGAACATGAGATGACTTTGGGCGTTATTGCCCAGTCCCCCCACCCTCCTCTTTCTTTCTTCTCCCATTCTCAACTTGTAGCTACTTGCCAATGTTGACCTCAAATGTGGCGATGTGGAAAGATCCACTAGCTAGAAGTTGCAACGCCACTGTGGCCATGGTGACGATGATGCAACAATTGTTTTGGAGAATGGGGAGTGCCTAAGCTCGACAAGGCCCCAATTGGCAAGGGTCAAGGAAACAGTCGGCAAGGGAAACGAGGGCGGTGGCAATAGGGCATGAGGTCAACAACAATCAACATGACTATCGGCGCAAAGGCACTAGATTGACGACGGTCAAGTGAGGTCATAAGACTTGGCGTGCGACAATCAGATCGATGACAATGGTAGAGGTGGGCAGTGTTTGCGCAGCTAGGGCAGGATTGATGTAAATGGAAGATGATGCAAACTTTGGTATGCATTCCATAAATGCCCTGGTAGCATATTAGGGTTCTTATAAGACCTTAGTATGCATACCATAAATACCCTGCTAGGCATACCATGCTTTATAAATAATCATCATATGTCTACAAGGGTTTTTTAAATTTATGGCAATATTAGTATCAATTAATTGTCCTTGTTTACAATAATTTTTAAAGCATAAAGAATTGTTTACATACACTAAAATCAATTGACCATTTTGACAAAAAATGTAATATTATGAGAAAGCCTAGACAAAAAATTTTGAAGTTGTTTTAAATACAAATTCTCCAAAAAATATTTTCAACATACAAACTCATTTCCTGGGCACATGCATCAAGGGGAGATAATGTTCCAGATGTAAATATGATAGAACGCACACCCAACTTCGCAAATTCTTCCATTGCAAGTCCTGGGTTGAAACACCACCAGCTAAGTGTCCGAGAAAGTTTACCTGCATAAATGGAATTGCTAACGTAAGTGAATAAGAAATTATCTCAATGTTTTCACTACAAGTACCGCTCATCCTCTAAAAAGGATCACAGTGTAGAATATAACCCAACAGACATGATTGTTCACTTTGTTGAACATATCAAGTTTATGCCACCACTCCTTACCCATGTTATTTTTAGGGATACTTCTCAACTGTTAATTAACCAATTGTTTTTTAATTAGGTGACCAAGCAAACTTGCTAAACAAAATTGACACCTATCCAGTGGCACTAAAATTGCATAGCTGAGAAATTTAAGAAATTTTAGAGCTTGTGCTACATGACTTTGCACTAGGGAATCAAAAAAATAAAAAATAGTAATAACTGTTGAAGAAATCATGTAAAAAGGCCCAATAATGAAGACTCAGCTAGGCTCATTCTCTTTGTAGTTCTTTTAGTCTCACATCTTAGAATGGGATTTGCTCTTCTCTCTCTTTTCCTATATAAGTGTACAAATACTTGTTCTAATACATGATTCTTATATATATAAAAAGATTCTCTTGCTTTTTCCACATGGTATCAGAGCAGAAAAATCGGTCCTAAAAAAAAAATTCCACGAGTAGCCTGCCTTCCTGGCTCTCCCGGCTTGTCCCTTCCTGCGGTCTCCATTTCCTGTGATCACAACCTCAACCTCTTCCTCCTGCGGTCTCAATTTTGTGTGACCGCAGCCCGTGCTCCCTCCTTCAGGAATGGCTTTCTCCTTCTTCTCCTCCTTTTATAGCCTCCTCTCAATCAGCTGGGTCCCACAGCTGGTTCGTTATTTGCACCCTTCCTGTGGTCTGCGATTCGGACCGCGGCCTAGTCTTTCATTGTGCTCGAGACCGCTCTGCCTCGCTTGTCAGGACCGCGAGCTCTCCTGCGATCTTGCATGTTCGCTCGCCAAGATCGATCTGTCTCGCGTGCCTTCCAGACCGCCGGGAACTCTCCTGCCCACTGCACTGCTCCTTTGTTCGCAGCGAGCTCATCTGTTCGCGTGCTCCTTTGTTAGCAGCGAGCTTCTCTGCATGCGTGCTCTTCTGTTTGCAGCGAGCTCCTCTGATCGCGTGCCTTCCAGACCGCCAGGAGCTCTCCTGCACGCGAGCTCATCTGACCGTTGCGTGCTTTCCTGACCGCCGCAAGATCTCTTAACAGCGAGACAGCGAGCTCCTCTGACCGTTGCGTGTCTTCCTGACCGCTGTGTGCCTTCCTGACCGCGAGCTCTCCTGCCCACTGCACTGCTCCTGCTCGCCGGTTTCTTCTTTGTCGGGCCTCTTCTCTGACCGTTGTCGTGCTCTTCTTGCTCTCTTCAATGGCCGAGAATAATGCTTTGTTTCTTCCGTCCCGTGCTACGGCTCCTCTTCCTGAAGTTTGCGATGAGCTTCAGATCACCACTATCTCCCTTAGTGGAAGAAGAATTTTGTTGATTGGATGCACTCAATTCGTCGTGTTCTCCAGACAAAAGGCCTCCTTCACCATCTGACAAAGGCTATGCTACTCCATCTGAGCCCACCGATGAATGGCAACGTGATGACGGTCGTGTCTAATCTTGGATTCTAAATTCGATGGACAATGAACCATATCGTATGGCTATGTATCATGAGACGGCCAAAGCTATGTGGGAGGAACTGCATTCGCTTTATTCTGGCAAGGACAGCTTACAACATCTCTTTGACATCATCACGGACCTTCAGTCTCTTAAGCCAGGGGTGACTGGCGATCTCACTTCATTTGTTGCGCGATCCAAGACTTTAGTAGAAGCCTGGCTTCAGCATCAGCCTCCTACTCTCGATCTCGCGGCACAACGTACTCAGAAAGAGGCAGTTGGCATCGCCATGATGATGGCACGTGTTCCACCTTACCTTCACAGCATCCGGGCTCAAATCCTCTCCTCCTCCACCATTCCGTCTCTGCCAGATGTGTGATCCATGTTGCTAAAGGTCACACCCCCTCCTGATGCTCCCGGGAACCCCTCTCCGGCTCTACTCCAGAAGTCTTCTCCACCTCCCTTTACTCCCCCATCCTCTCGTGGGGGGTCGGACCTCTTCTCGGGGTAAGGGTCGAAGCAATCGTCCTCCCTTTAAGTGTACCTACTGTGGCCGGGATGGTCACTTCGAGGCCACGTGTTATCGTAAGCATGGTTTGCCATGACCTACACAGGCCTCTATTGTCGTCAACGCTCCCACCAACACTCAAACCGACATTGATGCCTTGTGCACCCAACTCCAGCAAAGTCAAGGAATGCTCAGTCGTTCCTCCGGTTCTGTGGTCTCTGTCTCCGATGAAGGTATCTCCTGTCTCTCCCATAGTTCAACTTGGATTATGGATTCTGAAGCAACACACCACATTACCCCAACGCAACCGTCTCACTACTCGAACTCAGAAGATCTTAAGTACATTACTATGGCCAATGGTGACACCACTCCGGTTTCTGAATCAGCCGACATGCCTCTTACTCCCTCCATCTCTCTTCGCTCGGTTCCATTGGATTTATATTTATCTTGTAATTATATGTATGACTATCTTGTAAATATGAGGGTGATATATATATATAGGGTCTCCTATTTGGATGACCACGATCTTTTCCAATTTACAACAGGTTCTACTTGTCCCGGGCTCTCCGTTTAATCTTCTCTCTATTAGTCGGCTCACACAAGATCTTGATTGCTATGTAACTTTTTCTTCCTCTTCTTTTGTTCTGCAGGATCGAAGGACGCAGACTATCATTGGTAAAGGGCAATTGGCGAATGGGCTATACACTCTGGAACTTCCCCCCTTCAATTCTCTCTTCTATTAGTACTATTGGTTGGCATCGGCGCCTTGACATGCCCCTCTTCCAATACTCTAGGAAGCTCTTCCAGATCTCTCCCTCAATGACTTCACCTGCGAGTCTTGCAACTTCGGCAAACAACATCGCTCTTCTTTTTCTCTTCATTGTACTCGGAGCGATGCTCCTTTTATGTTAATTCATTCGGACATTTGGGGACCTTATAAAGTAACTAGTAGCTTTGGGTGTCGTTATTTCATTACGTTTATTGATGATTATTCTCGCATGACATGGTTATATTTACTTCATGATCGTTCTGATATAACTCGTGTATTTCGTGTCTTTATTACTGAAACCCGAAACTAATTCTCCACCACTGTTAAAACTATAAGAACCGACAATGCGCGAGAATACACAGGAAACATGTTTACCAATCTATGTGCTGAGTTTGGGATTATCCACCAAACCTCATGTGCGTATACCCCACAACAAAATGGGGTAGCTGAACGGAAAAATCGTCACCTCCTTGAGGTCGCTCGCTCCATGATATTTCAAATGCAGGTTCCCAAAGTTTATTGGCATTTTGCGGTGTCTACATCCTGTTACCTCATCAACTGTATGCCCTCCTCTCTTCTCAACTTTGCAACCCCCTTTATCCTTCTGTTTCCCTCCATGTCTCCCTTTGCTATCACACCTCGTGTCTTCGGCTGCACTTGTTATGTTCACAATCTTGGACCATCCACAGACAAGCTTGCTCCTCGCGCTACCAAATATATGTTTGTCGGTTACTCTCATACTCATAAAGGTTATGTTTGTTATTCTCCTATTGATAGGAATGTTGTTACTTCTGCCGATGTCACTTTCCTCGAAGAGCAGCCCTACACTCTACGCCTACTATTCTTCCAACACCTCCCACCATCCTTCGTCTTACTGTTCCAGTTACGTTTCAACTACTATCATTACTAACCACACCAGCTCCCCTCACCACCAAACCACCTCTTCTTCGTGTCTGCACTCGTCGCTCTCCTACGACGGATGCTCTGAAACAGGCATCCTCTACCAGTGATACCTTGCGGCCTGAAGATCTGGCACCTGCTTCTACGGCTCACCTCATGGTAAACTATGTATCCTTACATCGCCTCTCCCCGGAGCTCTGCGAATTTGCAACTTCTCTCTCTTCTATCTCCATCCCTAACTCTTTGCAGGAGGCTTTTCAATATTCAGGATGGCGGGCAGCCACAGATGAAGAAATGTCGGCTCTTTGGGCAAATCACACTTGGGATCTTGTCCCTCTTCCTCCTGGCCAGACTTGTGTGGGATGTAAGTGGGTCTTTGCCATCAAGCATGGTCCTGATGGAACAATTCAACATCTCAAGGCTCGTCTTGTTGCTTGTGGCTTTACTCAGCAACAGGGCCTGGATTATGATAAAACTTTCTCTCCTGTCGCCAAGCTGAATATTGTTCGTGTGATAATCTCTCGTGCAGTTCATCGACACTAGCCGCTGCATCAATTGGATGTTAAGAATGTTTTTCTCAATGGCGATTTACAGGAAACTGTCTACATGCAACAACCTCCCGGGTTTGAGCGAGGGAGTCTCTTGTATGTCGCCTAAAGAAGTCTCTTTATGGTCTCAAACAATCTCCCCGAGCAAGATTTGACAAGTTCAGTCAGGTTGTTCGTGAAGTTGGGTTCACTCGAAGCTCGGCTGACTTCTCTTTATTCACTCAACATAGACTGACAGGCACTGTGATTCTCCTGGTATATGTTTATGATATTTTGATAACATGAGATGATCTCCATGGAATACATATGATCAAGCAACATTTGGCCTCGGCTTTTCAAACAAAAGACCTGGGAAACCTTCGGTACTTTCTTGGTATCGAAGTAGCTCGGCGTCCTGATGGTCTTACTCTGCCTCAACGAAAATACTGTCTTGATCTACTTCGTGATGTCGGCTACTCTGGTTGCGAGCCTGCTGACACTCCTATGGATGTCAATCAAAAGCTCCGTACTCATACCTCAGACTCCGATCTGCTGCTTCTAAATCTGGAGTACTATCGACGCGTTGTAGAGAAACGGATATATCTCACTGTTACAAGGCATGATATATCATTTGTTGTTGGCGTTGTCAGTCGATTTATGCATGCTCCACGCATCTCTCATCTTCAGGCGGTTGAGCACATCCTTCGATACTTAAAAACAGCTCCTGGACAAGGACTTGTATACAAGCCTTCTTCATCAACCTTATCTCTCACTGCATACTCTGATGCTGATTATGCTGGCTCATTGGATGATCGTCGTTCCACAAATGGATATTGTACATACCTTGGTGGACACCTTATCACCTGGCGCAGCAAGAAGCAGGTTGTGGTTGCTAGCTCGTCCGTCGAAGCTGAGTATCGGGCAATGGACTTTGTCGTGTCTAAGCTCACCTGGTTAGAAAGTTTTCTCAGTGGCATTGGTGTAAAACTTCCCTCACCAACCACTCTCTATTATGACAGTCAAGCTGCTATACATATTGCCAATAATTCTGTTTTTCATAAACGTACCAAACACATCGAAGTCGACCTCTACTTCATTCGGGAGAAGGTACAACTAAGGAAACTGGAGTTAAAACATGTTCCTGCTGCCGGGCAAGTTGCTGATATTCTCACAAAGGCTCTACCGCGTCCACTATATTATCAGTTCTTGTCCAAGCTTGGTGCTTACGATCTGTATGCTCCAGCTTGCGGGGGAGTGTTGAAGAAATCATGTAAACAGGTCCAATAATGAAGGCCCAGCTAGGCCCATTCTCTTTGTAGTTCTTTTAGTCCCACATCTTAGACTGGGATTTCCTCTCCTCTCCCGTTTCCTATATAAGTGTACAAATACTTGTTGTAATACATGATTCTGATATATATATAAAAGATTCTTTCTTTCTTTTTCCAAAATAACACAATTTGACTAATTATCAGGTAACGGTTCTGATGGGGATCATGTCGCACGACCCATAAGATTCTACACGCACCGACCAAGGAACCGACAGTGACGGTCGAGACCGTTCATTTCAAACGGATCGTTGATCTAAGAAATTTAGTATTGTATTTGTATTTTCTGATTTTATTTAAAATATTTTTGAGGTTGTTATGATCGGAAAATCATGGTCATTCATGATCCCTCCTTAGTTTATAAATAGAGGTAGGTTGTTACGGATGTCGTGAACCCACGCTGGGGGATCACGTACAAGCGCCACAACTCGGCGCACACGGCTTAGAGGGAGGATTTATCATTATGTTTGCACGTATTCTTTCCCCCGCATTTGATATTGTTATGTTATGGAACCTTGGTTCGGTCGAACCGGTTGGGTCTCCAACCCCATAAGGGTGGGAGCTTGTTTGTGTTTTGGATTATGAAATCAATTATCAATTTCTCTTTCTCTTTCTATTATCTCTCCCTCTCTCTAATTTCCATTAACCCTAAAACCCGCACCCAACTCACGTGCCCGCTCTTCCGCATGTCGCTGCACCTCTGTCTTCGAGCTTGGGTTTACTCTTTCCCCTTGTGTGATGTTTTAGTTCTTCCTTATGGATGTATGTTGTTATGGATGATGTGCATAAACCCTTGTTTAAGTTAATGTGATTTCATGTTTATGAGATTTATTGCGGTTTATGCGAGGTGAGGAGCGCCCCATTCCACCATCCACTCCACTGTTGCGTTGTGCACCGCACTAGCAATTGTTAATTGCTTGTTTTATGACGAGGTGCTTACAACCCTCATTCCGCCGGTTACGAATCGTTCATACGCAAGCCTTCTCGTCCACCCGCTTACCGAAGCACGACATTGTGGCATGCATCCTATCTCGCCAAGCGAAGCGGTGCTTTAGGCCCGCATTTTCCTTTTATTGTTGATAAATTAGGAAACGCAAGTCAAACCCCCCTTTTTATTAACTTAGAAATCTTTATAATTGTCTTTCTTAGCAAGAAAATCATACACCCCAACTTGCACTCCTTTGAGAACGATATTCGGGGAGTCTCTCCCTACTTTTATTACTTGTACGACCGGTGCACTTGCCGTAAGCGTGTCAAGTTTTTGGCGCCGTTGCCGGGGATTGTAAGCGTTGTATTAGTTTTTCTTCCAGGAAGCTGTTATAAAGGTTCTTTGTTGTTTTTAATTTTTCTTTTTTTTGTGTGTAAGTTTATGCATGGGCAAAGCCCTGAAGAGCTAGTAGAGTACGACCCAGAGATAGAGAGGACGATGCGCGCGCGTCGTCGTGCTGCTGCTGCTATGGATCTTAATATCAACAGAAATGAAGTTAACCCCGGAGGAGAGAATGCGACAGCTGCTGGTCATGTGGCTGATGAGAATGAGGTGGCCCGGTCGAGGCCCAGAACAATGCGAGACTACACCACTCCCTGTAAGACCCGAACCTGATTTTGTATAATTATTTTATTATAGTTTAATATAAAAGAATTACCCTATGATGAAATGAAAATCAGTGTTGATTCGACGTCGCAATTTAATTTGAAGTTTCGTGATTTCCGATGTTTTTGCGACGCTCGTTTCGTTTTCGATTTAAATTTCGTTATTGAAATAAGTATGATTAAGGCTTGGATTAAGCTAAGTTGGTTTAATTAAGCTTAAGAGGAGGATTATGAGATGATGGTGGCGAATGGTGGTGGCTGATTTATGATTTATGGAATCATATTTTTTATGGCTGTTTAAGATAGATGGTTCATGAGGTGGCAGGGCTAGCTGAGTGGGCTGGCTGTTTGGGCTAGCTGAACCTTGTTATGTTATGTGCTGGCCTCCTTCAGATATCTATTGATATATTATTAATATTATATTGCCTCTTAAGCGGTGGAATTTCTTTATCTTATTCCCGTACTGCTCCTCTACTCCTCTACTTGCCACCTGCTGTAACCGTGCTGCTCTTCTATTGCTGCTCTGTTCCTTCACTTGGTCGACAGCCTTGGGGCTTTGGGAGAGAGAGCTTGAGGCCTTCTCCTATTTGTGCCGCCACTCTTCTTGTGCCTTGTTGGTTGCTGGATTGGCTAGGTGGCTTGGACCTAGCTTTGTAAGTTTTCTTTCATTCTTTCCCCTCCTTTACTACTTATAATTTTGCTATAAAGAAATTAGGGGATGGGGTTGTTGGCTGGATATGAAATCTGATTTGCATCTAGGGTTTTTCCCTCTTTTATTCCCTTGTTTGGTTGTGAATTAGAGGGCTTTTATTCGTCTTGATATTGGGGAGATTACGTGGCTGTTTTTCCCCTGTTGTAAACCCTTTTACCCTAACTATTGCTGCTCCTATTTGCTGATTTCAGTCAGCTGGCTGTTGTTCCTCTTGGCCGGCTGTTTGGCTGGTGGTTGACCGGCTGTTTGGTTGTTTCTGGGCTGCTGTTTATCTTATGCTTAGTAACTATTTTTAGCTGAATTTGGACTGTAATGACAGCCCTTGGGGCTGCTGTTAGCAACCCTTTGTATTGTCATTATCAGCCTTAATCAAATGCCCACTTGAGATCTTGTATTGGCTGAATTTTGAGAAGTCTAGTGGCTGATTTTTGGGAGTTTCATAGCATTTAAAATCTGATTTTACACATGTCATTGGAGTCACTAGGCTTGTCCTTCCCTAGGCAACTCCTCGAGATCGTAGTTGTGTCCGTCTTAGGGAATCTACTCGTAGCTATTTAAAGACGCAACCCTATAGTAAATGATTTACTTGATACTGCAGATGATGGCGTCCGGAAATAGACGCGACGAGAATCCTGCGAAGGACAAGGATAAAGGAAAAGCTGCGGTGAGTCCTTACGGCTTTGATTTCGTATACATTCGAATATTTTGTTGAATATGAATTGCTTTGATATAGAATGTGGAAGAATGGAAATCACTGAAATGTATGAAATCGCTAAAAAGCTAAATATGGATTAGCAAGCGATAGAAATTCTGAGGGGAATTAAAACAATTATTTCCTATATTTATGAATGGAATGAAATGAAATGAATAAGAAAAGAAAAGAGTGCGTCGACGCATCGAAACACTAAGGGTCAGCCTAGTAGGGGGGTAAGCTTCAGACTCCTACACCCAGTGGAAGGGTAGATCTCCCACGGAAATTGATATTGAAATGTCCAATTTAGGAGGCATGAGAGCCTGTTGCGCGATTGAGCGCCCTAGAATGGACATTGATTTGATGGGCCCGGATATGTGATTAAGAATGACCCTCAGTATTTCGAGAGAACGAAAAAAAAAAAGATAATTGAACATGAAAAAGAACTAGCATGAGCTATACGAACAGAATTAACAGAAATTACTTAATTATGTGCCCCAGTTTACTTTACTTGTCTACTTTCATGTTCATACGGTTTGTTTTCAGATTTATATAACTGCTTATTATAGCCGACTCTTCGTGTTTTCCTGTAGGATGGCCGAAGAGGTAAGGATCTCACTTAGTTTTCTAAAACTAATTAGATGTTAATTTTCTTTTTAGGATCAGACCGTCAGCGTGCTAGGCCCCACTAGAAGGAGACCTGCGGAGGCAGAAAGGAAACAAAGGGAAGATACTTTTCGACAGAGGGTTAGCATGTATTTTAGTATTGTAAAGTTCAGTTTGATATGCACTTTTGTATGTTGGTCTTTCCTGTAGATATGGACATCATGTAAATTATGAGAATAAATACAAGTACTTTTATGTCTTTTAATGGTACCACTCCTGGGATCCGATTAACTGCATTATTTAATTGTGTAAAAACCTGCTAGAAGAAGATTTAAATTATGGCGGGCTTCGGGCCGTTACAATTAAGTTGTATCAGAGCGAGGTTTTTCACGAGTTGCTTAATGCAGAGAGTACCAATTGAAGGACATAATGTTATTTTATGTTCATATATTGAATTGGGTCATGTCTGGTTTTCAGGAGCCCCTGCAAGTATACTCGAGCCGTAGAATCCGAGAGGCTCGAGAGGAAACTGAAGCTGTTAGGGAAGCTATGTCTGAAGAAAGTGATAATGGGCATAGAGCTGCCCCGCTTCAAATTGCAGATATAGCTCAGGCCATTGCAGAGGCTATTAGACTGGTACGGGATACTCCTCCTGTAGCAGCACCGGTTGTGCCAGCTATGCTTCCTCCAGCACCGATTGTGCCAGTTGTGCCTCCCCCAGCTCTAGTGGATACGGATCTGAGGCCGTTTCTGGATTTAAAACCGCCAACCTTCTGAATTAAAAAGATTTGCAATTCGAGTTCTAAGTTTAACATGTAGCTCTTCCAAATGTGAATACAACTGGAGTGCATTTAAGATGGTGAGATTTTCCTAACATGTAACGTTGATGTATCATGTATGAGTGTTCTTAAAAAAAATTTTTTTTAAAATAAATGCATTCAAAATGAAGAAATCGTTTGCATCAAAAGAAAATGAATGACTTAATTTTTGTAATGTACAGCAAGAAGTTGATGGAGCGACAAGATAGATGAGATATGCAAATGATGAAAAAATAATAATTTTGAGGATATCCCTTCTTCACCTTCGTGGTGGGACCCTTCAACGGACCCTCGCTGCGCGGGAATGCTTTGTGCATCGGGTTGCCCCTTTTTTTAGGATATCCCTTCTGAAGATGAATGGATCACAGAGAAGGAAGATCTTATTTCCTCGTAAGGAAAACTGGTTGGGGATTCTTCAAAATAAAGATCCGTTGGAAACTTGTAGTGATGATAGTACGGGAAGGAATATTTAAGAATCTGTAGCGACAGTAAATGAAGCATGTAAGTTTTATATTAATTTATTTGATAATGTAAAATTTCTCAATTACATTATGTATCATGCTATTATCTCATTTATTTAAATTCTTTTGTTCTGAGTGGAGTAGATGATCACATAAGGCGCAGTGACCATGATGATATCGAGTATATTAGTGAGGGTGAATGGGATGATGATGAAAATCACAGCGGTGATGATAGTGATGCAGAAAATGCAATATTTGATGAAGATGATATGGTCGATGTAGTTGTTAAAGATTTGAATTAATGGTTATGTGATTGGCCTTCCATCCAACGAACAAAAATTATTATTTGATGTTTTATAGTGATGTGTACTTTATATTTACTTATGTAGAACTTATCGTTAAAACGATAATATCTTTTCGGTTCAGTTGTTCATTTGCTTCCATTTGATATAATTGTTGGTTAGTTTTATAGTTTTTTGTATTAATCGAGTATAATTGGATAATACAAAATTCAATTTCATATTTTAAATCTTAATTTATGAATGTTGTAAGATATTGCGAGCCTCGATCCGATAATACGATCTGATCCTACCTCAAAACGATCCCACCTAAGATCTCAATCCTGATAATCTTGCCCTAAACGAACGCCCAAAACCCTTCCCTCCCTTGATAATCCCTAACTAGCCACCTTTCTCCTCTAATCCATCTCGTATGCATCTCCCCCAGCGTTCATGTTCCCATCCCACGACACATTGATTCCCCCTCCGCCCATTGGAAGACCATTCCTCATCCGCCTAAGCCTCTTGAGTTTCAAAACCCTGCCAAATTTCATTTCTTGAGTTCTAGATTCCTGGTTCAACCCTCAAAACTCCTGGTTCTTGCAAACCGAACTAATATTTTAATTGTTATCCTTCCACAACACCAGAAACCTAAAATTACAGCATCCATGCATTTTATGCAACCATGACTCCTCTTCCAACAGCTTGTGGGCAGCCTCCCATCACCTATATGGCCATCGACACCTTACGAACATTCCACAGGCCTCCTACCTAGTAAGCATTTTAAGTTTCTTGATTGGTTGTGATTTCTTAGTGTCGAATTGCATATTTATTCATTTTTAGGGTATATTAAATTGTAATTGTTTCCTACAAGTCTCGTGTAACTTGTTGGATCTTATTCTCTTGTGTAGTTGTTTTCCTGCACTCTCACATATATACTGCATTACGTGTTTCTCCATTTTGGAATTTGTGAAATATCGTCAAACAGGACATAAGAAACTCACACTTCCATTCCAAAACTCTGAAATGATAGGAGTGGGACGGGACTTACAAGCACAGACGTGTGATGCGTGCTAGACAATGTAGTACTAATCAACAACACGGGCTACCGAGGATAATCCGCACATGGGGTGGTCTCACGCGAAATGGTCCCACACGACGCAGACCCGGTGGAATTAGGTCAACCGACACGCACCCTCGGCGGGTCAAACCGGCACTCTGATACCATGTGAAATACCATCAAACAGGACGTAAAGATTGTATTACTTCGCATAAGAAAAAAATACAAATACATGAACATGTATACATGTGGGAGTAGTGACACCTTAATTCCAGACCACAATGCAGGACTAAACTATATAAGATAGGTATCACCTAATGGGCCATAGAGGTGGGTCTTTGCATTGGGCTTTACACACTTCTTCTATATAGTTCAAATTAATGGTGGCTTATCTTATAATATTATGTATAAAGCTTATTATTGCAAGAATAGTTGTCGGCTTAGTGTTAGTGCATATAGCGTTCCATGAAGCTATCCTCCTTAATTCCATTTAGAACCTACCCTACCTCAGGTTCCAAATGAAATAAATAGTGGATAACTCGTAATGGAGATGAAGAAGTGCACTAAATGTAAATAAAAAAAAAGACAGGACTCTTGCAATATCGACAATTGAGGCTTTAGAATTAAATTGGAAGCACATACCTTTCAGATAATCTCCAACATTTGATAGTGGCTCCTGCACATGGAACTTAACAAGGAAAAGGGGAAAGGAAATGTATAAACTTAGCAAGATAAAAATTCACAGTGGATCAACAAAACCACAAATGAAAATTACACAATATCACTAAACAGTGCATCAGAGTTACATAAGCATGCTTGTTACCAGAGAAAACTTAACTTACACGATAAAACTTCGCATGACTTTTATCACCATCTCTAAATATAGTTTTAAGTATGTTTCCGATGCTCTCTAATCTGCAAGAAATATTAGACTTTCTTTGCAGTCCTCCTTGAGAAGTGTTTCCTAGTAAATATGTACAGAGAAAAGAGTTTAGACAGTTATCAAATGGAACATGTATGAGGTTTTTGAGAGAGGGAGAACTATTGAAAGCACCATCAAGTCTGAGCCAAAAATATATTATGCAGAAATATGAAATAAATAATTAGATGAAGTAATCAAGCTTGCCTTCCTCAAGAAGCGAAGAAGCATTTTCAATCGTATCAATTAGCATTTTTGATGTCTCATATGTAATATTCAAATCAGAGAGGAACTCATAGATATACTCTCCAGGTCTAGTAAAGCCAAGTTCTTTGGACTCGATTGTGATTTCAGCAATCCGGCTACCAAGCTTTAGCAGAAGACCTGCATATCCAGAAATGTTAACTTTTAATAGTGCTTTTAGAGATGACCATTTGACATCATTCAAGTACGGAAGGAATAAAAAATCATTCTGGTAATATGGTTTCTGAAAAAGACTTCACTAGCTCAGAGTTTTAGTTTACCATCGTCTTCTATACAAGAACAACCCTCAAGCGTTTACCACCATCTTCTATACTTCCAAAAAAAGTTAATTATTTTAATAACAAATTCGGTAATTTTTTTATATTCATAAAGAAGTAGGATGTTCAACCTTAGGAAAATTCCCTTTGAGGTGTTCACATGTTTTCAAAACACTTTCCCAATTGTTAGAAACCCTATTTCTTACCATCTCAAAGTGAGAAAGATTTAGTAGATTCCCAGTGTGTTCTGTAGAACGCCCAGTTGTATTTCACAATTACTCTCGATGTTTTTATGCAAATTTTGATATCAAGCCCCTTCACATTATCTTCTCATAATTTGAGGATTGAAAATAGAGATTGAAGGCACTCACACAGACAACTAAAGAGTAAAGATGGGAGTGAAGAACAACGAGCCGTCGTTAGGGGTTTGGATCCTGCAGAAAGAACGAATAAAGGAAGAAACAGTGATCGAGCGAGCAGTGAAGCGGTGACAGGTTGAAGACGAAGACGGAAACCATCTCTGCTTTGTTGAGATCGAAAATTTCGATCTGCGGGGTGGAAAATCTAGAAGAGCGGTACCTCTGACTCAAAGCTTCTTTCCAGAAGACGGCGTAGTGGATCGGGAAACCCTTCGAGCTCGCACGAAAGTCAGTGTAAGAGCAACTAGAAACCTTCGAAATCGCATGAAGCCGGCGAAACAGTAGCTGGAGGGGACGAGAAACCCTTCGAGTGTAACAGCCAGCCTAGACCGCTACAATTAATACTTCATTTCTTCATTTATATTCATGTTATGTATAAGCTAATTTTTTTTATATATTTACATGTGTATGATTGAACTAACTTATGCAATTGCTATTAATGACAAGATATTGAGCATTGTATCATGTAAAGAGACATAAACTGCACTATCATGGATCAAAAAAGATAAAAGATACAAAGTACATCATCAACATACACAACTACTTTCATATCAGACAGTCTACTCATATATACAAAGTACAAAGTGGGTTAATCTAACAAAGTTACTAAAGATCCAAACTAGACTCTCTCCCTAGACTCGACTCTTTCCCCGGATTCTAACCCTAATCTATGGGTCTTCTTTGCCCTGATTATATTCATCCAACTTCTCTAACATAGCAGTAATAACTTGAACCTATAATCTATATTTGCCCTTGATCACCTTCTTTCGCCCATCCTCTAATAATTTACTAATAATCTCTTCTTCATCCTTGTCATTTCCCTAAAAATGTTAAAATATAAAGGGTTAGTCATAAATAAGACTGAGATCTTACCACTTGAAATTTTGTCCTTGCAAAAGAAAACAACATTACCAGAATAAATAATATTCTTAACAGGTAATAAAAGTGTTATAAGTAAAATCTCAAACTGAAAAGCTGCATAATAAAGAAGCATTTGCAAAGGAAAGAGTAAACAATTTACAGTAACATTACAAAGCTATTTTTAATTGCTTAAAGACGCTTTATCTAATTGAATATATACCTATCCAATATCTTTTCATCTTCATTATTTTTCTATCATTTCTAGTTTTTCTATCTTCTATAGCTTTCTTTTCTATTTCTTTTCTGCTCTATTGCTTATCATGCGACATAGTTAATGGTATCTTAGTTTACTAGCAATAATCATCAGTAGTATACAGTGGAATCAGTAGTAATCATTTCATGGGTACACATGTTTAATTCAGGGTTGCGAAAGGGTTCTCTTAACAATGCCTTCTTATGCATCCATGAATTCATTTGCATATCCAATTTTCTTTTCACTTAAACATTCATTTACATATTCATTTTGATTGTTTATGTCTTCTGCATTTTCATTTGATTTTTCATTTGACTTTTCATTTGCATTTTTATCCGGGATTCTTTATGGATTTTCATTTGATTTTTCATTTGGCGAGTTGAATATTTATACATGCTCCCTTCATAGTTGTACACTTTCACTGTATTAAAGTAACCTACAGTTGACCTATGTTGACCGAGCATCTTAAATATCTTTATTTGGATCATCGGTAGCTTATAATATTTTCATCATGTGCCAACATAGTCATTTGATTCATATGAAGTACGACATCAATATAAAGCATAAAAATAAGGAAATATAAAGAATAAGAGAGAAACCAAGAAAATAAGAACTCACAAAAGATTTTCCTTTTCCTTTATCTTGTCTAGGATCAATATCTTGTCCTTGTTCGATGACATCTCTAATATTACACTTTCCTGCGGATCTTTTATTTCTTTCTTTAACGGCTTCCCATATAGCTTTTCTCTCTTCTTTGTCTGCTATTTCCATTCCTACATCGTGGCAGTAAGCTCTTTCTAACGACAAGTGGAAGGCAGCTATGCTTGAAGAAATACATGCTCTGAATAAAAATCACACATGGGACCTGGTACACCTGGCTAAAGGGAAAACTCGTTGGATGTAAATGAGTGTTTTCTGTCAAAAAAATACCTTGGGTGTTGTGGAGAAATACAAGGCAAGGTTGGTTGCAAGAGGGTACACGCAGATGGCGGGGATTGACTATCAGAAGACCTTTATACTCATGTTGTAAAGATGAACTCTATAAGGGTTCTTTTATCATGCGCTGGCTGTAAGGGATGGAATCTCGGCCAACTGGATGTCAAGAATGTGTTCCTTCATCGGGATATGGCAAAGGAAGTGTGCGTGGCTCTACCTTCTGACCTTTCCCCTGAAGGATTGGAAGGGAAGGTGTGCAAGCTTAAGAAGACTTTATATGGCCTGAAGCAATCTCCTAGAACTTGATTTGAGAGATTTCACAAGGCCATGACAAGCTTTGGATACTCCCAGAGCAATGCTAATCATACCTTTTCCATCAAACGCAGGGACGGAAAGGTGACAGCTCTGATAGTTTATGTGGATGACATCATTATAACTGGAGATAACCAGGATGAGGAACTTGCTCTAAAAGAAAGGTTGACAAGAGAATTTGAAGTGAAAGACTTGGGGAACCTTAAGTACTTCTTGGGTATTGAGGTTGCGAGGTCCAAATATGGTATCTTCATATCGCGGAGGAAATATATTCTTGATCTTCTTGAAGCTTCGGGAATGAGTGGGTGTAGACCTACTGACACCCCAATTGAAGTTAACCACAGACTTGGACGAGATGATGGTGAAACTATTGGAGACATCCCCAGCTTTCAGAGACTTGTGGGAAAGCTAATCTACTTGTCGCATACTAGTCCAGATATCTCATATGTGGTTGGAGTAGTCAGCCAATATATGCATTCCCCAAAGACTCGTCATCTTGCTTCCACCCTAAACTGCGCTCATTTTATTGCAATGAAGCAGTGAATTAATGTCTTCATGGCAGAAATCATAATCTTGGAGACTTCTCCCAGTCCCCTAAATATAAATAAACTCCCGTCTGGATATTTAAAAACTACCTCCTTCGATTTGCAGTTGATTATTGCTTCTTGATTCGACAGTCAATCCATACCGAGAATAATATCGTATTCAACTAACGGTAGCACTGCGACATCTGCTTCAATTCTTTTCTGAATGGAAAAGGTTACTTCCTATTCCTGAATGGAAATGGGATAATGTAGCAATGGATTTTGTATTTGGCTTACCTCGTAGTAAGCCAGGCAATGATGGAATCTGGGTAATTATTGATCGCTTAACGAAAAGCGCTCATTTTATTGCAATGAAGCAAGGAGGACCTACTGAAAGGTTAGTGGAATTATATATCAATGTAATCGTTAAGCTACATAGGATTCCGCGAACTATAGTATCTGATCGGGATGGAAGATTTACATCGGATACATGGAGACGAGTGCATAAAAGGCTAGGAACAAGATTAATGTATAGTACAGCTTTTCATCCTCAGACTGATGGTCAATCAGAACGCACTATTCAGATGCTCGAAGATTTATTGAGAATGGTAGTTCTGGATTTGAAAGGTTCGTGGGAAAAATATTTAGCGTTGGTAGAATTTGCGTATAATAATAACTACCAATCGACGATCCAAATGGCTCCATTTGAAGCTCTTTATGGAAGACGATGCAGAACTCCCTTAAGTTGGGCGGAAGATGGGGAAAAGAAATTATTTCCGAGGCAAGAGAAGAAAAATTGAAGAAAAAATTCGAATAATTCAGCAAAGAATGAAGATTGCGCAGGACCGTCAACAGAAGTATTATAATATCCGGCATCGTCGGGTCGAATTTAATGTTGGCGATCAAGTGTGCCTAAAAATTAAGCCTTTTAAAGGAGTTTCTAGATTTCGACGAATCGGGAAACTCAGTCCAAGATTTGTTGGCCCTTTTCCAATCCTTGAACGTATTGGTGACGTGGCCTATCGTTTGGCTCTTCCTGATGAATTACAGAAATTACATGATGTGTTCCATGTTTCTGCTCTCCGACGATATATCCCTGATCCAGAGTTGATGATCTCTGCCAGTGATGTGCAGATAGAAGCTGATTTGTCTAGCCCGACGGAACCTTATCAAATTATAGATCGTCAGAGCAAGAATCTCTGAAATCGCGATGTGAATTTTGTCAAAGTATGGTGGAAAGGTCACCCTGCCAATGTTGCTACTTGTACGATGATAAATTTATTTGCAGCGTTCTTTCTGAACCCAGAAGATTGAATTTTCGAGGACGAAAATTTTGTTAAGGGGAGAATTGTAAGAACTCACCGGAAAATATGTATAAATGGTGTAATATATAAATAATTTTCCCCGATGATGAAAAAGAGAATAAGATTCAGTGTCGATTCGACGTCGTACCATTTATTTTTGAAGTTCGAGATTTTTGATGTTTTGCGGCAATCGTTTCGTTTTTGTTTTATTTATTTTATTGATTGGTAATGGCTGGTAATGGCGGGATATTAAAATACTAAAAGAAATTTGGGATGCTTGATGGCTGCTTTGATTGGGCTAGCTGAGTTGGGCTAGCTGAGATTTGCTGTGCTGTTTTGGGCTAGCTGAGCATGGCTGTGCTGGTTATTATTATATATTATTATATATGCTTATTTTATCCCTTAGGCGGTGGATTTTCAGCCTTATACTTTACCCTTTTGAGGGCTTCTCCCGTTATTTCTTCTTACCGCCTCCTGGAGCCTTTCCTGCCCCTCTCCTTGCTGCTCCTTTTAGTGGTTGTTCTGGGAGAAGTTTTGCTGCCCTCGTGGACTATTATTGTTGTTATTGCTGTTTTCCTGCAGCCTTGGTATTGGTGGTTGGCTGGAAGTGGTTTGACCGGTTGTTTACCCTCTTAGTTCTGCTGCTCTCTTCACTGTGAGTTCTCCTTCTTCTTCCCCTCTTCTCCTTCTAATTAGATGGCTGTTTTACTTAGTTGCTGAAATTAGTAGGAGAGGAGCTAGGGTTTTAGTAGTTGGGGGATTTATTTCCTTTGGGTTTGCTAGGGTTTTGATTTGTTTCCTCTCCCTCCATATCTCAGCTCTCCATATCTCAGCTACCTTGTGTTATTGGCTGCCTTGTTACTTGGATTTGGGTGGCTGTGTACTCAGCTACCTTGTGTTATTGGCTGCCTTGTTACCTTGAATATGGGTGTGTTGTGTACTCCACTACCTTGTGCTGTATGGCTGCTTTGGAGGCTGCTATAGCTGACTTTATTGGTTGTTGTTCCTCTTGATTATTGGATGCCTTTGGGCTGTTTTCAGTTGGCTTTTGATCCACTATTTTGGAGAGGTTTTGGACTGCAGTGGCAGCCCTTGGTGTTGCCACATAGCAGCCCTTAGTGCTGGATTTATTAGCTTATGTTGGCCGAGTTTTAGTTTGCTGTTTTGGCTGCCTTTCTTAGCTATATGGGTTGTTAATTGCTGTCAATTACTGCTGCTACTACTTGTATTGGCATGCTTTTATTGTTGGTTCTTGAGGACTCTTCTTAGCTACCCTCTTCATGCTTATGTGGGTTGTTAGTAGTAATAATTTTGGGAGTTGTCAAGGGCTGAAATTTGATCTGTTTACGAGTTAAAAATCTGATTTTTGCATCTCTTTCGAGTCACCCAAGCTTGTCCTTTCCTAGGCAACTCCTAGAGGTCATAGTTGTTGCCATCTTAAGGACTCTATTCGTAGTTATTTAAAGACGCAGCCCTATAGTAAATGATTTAATTGATACTGCAGAGGATGACGTCCGGCGATAGACGCGACGAGAATCCTGTGAAGGAAAAGGACAAAGGAAAAGCTGCGGTGAGTCCTTACGGCTTTGATTTCGTATGCATTCGAATATTTCTTTGAATATGAATTTCTTTGATATAGAATGTGGAAGATTTGAAATCACTGAAATGTATGAAATCGCTAAAAAGCTAAATATGGATTAGCAAGCGATAGAATCTCTGAGGGGAATTAAAAACTTGAATATGAAATGATATGATAAGAAAAAGAGATTACGTCGACGCATCGAAGCACTAAGGGTCAGCCTAGTAGGGGGTAAGCTTCAGACTCCTACACCTAGTGGAGCGGTAGATCTCCGACGGAAATTAATACTGAAATGTCCAATTTAGGAGGCATGAGAGTCTATTGCGTGGTTGAGCGCCCTAGAATGGACATTGATTTGATGGGCCCGGATAATTGATTGAGAATGACCCTCAGTATTTCGAGAGAACGAAAAGAAAGATAATTGAACATGAAAATGAAATATAAGAAGATATAAGAACTGCAATAACAGAAATTATTTATTTTTGTGTCCCAGTTTACTTTACCTGTCTACTTTCATGTTCATACAGTTTTTCATATTTATATAACTGTTTATTATAGCTGACTCTTCGTGTTTGCCTGTAGGGCGGTCGAAGAGGTAAGGAACTCACTTAGTTTTCTAAAAACTAATTGGATGTTAATTTTCTTTTTAGGATCAGACCGCCAGCGTGATAGGCCCCGCTATGAGGAGACCTGCAGAGGCAGAAAGGAAGCAAAGGGAAGATGCATCTCGACCTCGGGTTAGAATGTATTTTAGTAGTGTACATCTCAGTTTGATATGTACTTTTGTATTTTGGCTCTCTCTGTAAGCATGGGCATGATGTAAATTATGATAATGAATAAAAGTACTTTTTGTCTTTTACTGGTACCATTCATGTTATTCGCTTAGCTGCATTATTTAATTGTGTAAAACCTGCTCAAAAGATAAATAAGAAGATTTAAATTGTGGCGGGCTTCGGGCCGTTACACGCTGGACTTATCCTGAGAGGACCTCACTCTTGTCGATACCTGGACTCTCTCGGAGCGGGATTTTTGCTGCTCTTCTCCATCCTTCTTGGTCGACAAGCTTTGGTCTTCTGCCCCTTGTGCCGCTGCTCCTTACTTGTGATGTTGCAAGCTTAGTGTTGTGCGGCTGCTGTTTGGCTTGGTGGTGACAGCTATTTGATCTCCCAGCTTGGTACTGTGTTGTGAGCTTTCTTTCCCTTCTTTATCAGCACCTTTGGATTAGATATAATTTCATTTTTATGAAACACCTAGGGTTTCAGATTTGGGCTTTTACTATTGCTAAATTGGCTTTGTGTTCTCATGGGAATTAGGGGTTTTCCTTGTAAGGTTTTCTGGTTTTGATCATTGAATTTATACTTTAATTCCTGCATGGATTTTGAGGGGTTTCCTCGTGTTCCCTAATGGCCGGCGGCTGTGTTGGTTCCCTATTGTTGGCCTGCTGTTTTGAGAGGGTTTTGCCTTGGAATTGGAAGCCTTAAATTGGTTGTTTTGGATACTTGTGTGCTGGCTGTCAATTGGCTGCTATTGATACTAGTGTGTGGGCTGTTGTTAAGAGATGTGTTGTGGACTGTTGTTGATCTTTGTTGTGGGCTGCTGTTTGGGGTTCCTGTTTGGTGTTCCTGCCCTTTTTGCTGGCTGATTTTTCCTTGTGTTGTCCGGCTATTTTGGAAGGGGTTTTACCTCAATTTAAGCTGCTGTTAACAGCCCTTGGAGTTGTTAATAGCAGCAATATTGGGATTGTTTTTGCCCCTTAAAGTGGGTTGTATTTTATGCTACCTCTTTTGGGATTTTGAATGAGCTGAATGGCTGATTTGAAGAATTTTTGCTTTCGTTTGAGTCACCCAAGCTTGTCTTTCCCTAGGCAACTCTCATCGAGTCGTAGTTGTAATCTTAGTAGGAAGTAAATCGTAACTAATTCGCGACGCAACCCCAAAGTAAATGATTTCACTGATATTGCAGAGGATGGCGTCCGGAGATAGACCCGATGAAAATCCTGGTACGAATAAAGGCAAAGGAAACGTGGTGAGTACTTATTTCTTTAATTATGCATAGCTTTGAATTATTTTCAATATAAGTATGATTCGATTTTTTATACTGAAAGTATTTTAGTAACTGTGCATTTACATGAAATTGAAATAGTTCAAATTTTTTGAATCACTGATAAATACGAGAATCGCTAGACGATGTTGAATTGGCAAGAACATGAATAAGCGATGAAATAAATTCTGAGGGAAATGTTTGAATAAGAACACTATATGATTAAATAAGAATATTGCATTGATGCATAAGAAATGATAAGGGTTAACTCAGTAGCCGTAGTGGGGGTGTGAATACTCTACGGCGGAATATTTTTGAGTTCTATTTGAGGTCGTTGAAGGCCAGAGGCCGTTGAAAGCCAAGAGGTCGTTAAGAACCAAGAAGGGATGAATCTACAGCAACCTTTATGATTTCCTAATTAAATCAAACTAAAGATAAACAAGAAAGCTGATTCAGAAAGTGAAAACAAATTGAATGAGCTATGCTTCGAAAGAATATGAAATCTGATTCCGAAAGTGAAACCGAATTGATAGAATGTTTGATACGAATGAACGAAATGATTTTTAAGAACTAATGAATAGATCAAATACCAGAACTTGAAACAGAAACCATTGTTGTACGAACATTGTAGTTATTGTTAATGATTATTCCTGATATGTTATTCCTTATTTATAGCATTGTGTACACTGAAATTGAATACTAATGCATATTGCTACTGGCGTTTGTTGTCTGCATGTACAGCAGTTAAAGAGGTATGTTACTCGCTTAGTTATATTCTTTATGACTAAACTCGTCGTGGTTTATCTTTTTAGGTAGCGGATGCGACCCCGAGTGCTCCGAGGAAAGTTAGGCTGACTCGAACTGAGGAGCGAGCAAAGGTATGAGTTTTGTTTATGTATTTTATTGTACTCATGTTATTATTATGTTGCGACGAATACTTGAAAAGATACTCAGATACAGATTTTATGTGATGTCTGGCTCGGGACCTCACATTCCTTATATACTCTCTCTTTTTGTTTTGTTTTTAAATTTCACATTTACAATAATGATAATAAGTTTCAAGCAAGACGAGGTATTGCATTGAGATCGCAGGAACGCTAACATCGACGAAGAAGCCCTAGCAAGTAGAATCGGCGAGATCTTTGGGCACGACGTCGTAGCAGCAGATTTGGCCGTTTTTCTCCATTCTTCCCTTGTCTGGTTTCTCCCTGCTGCCTTCACCGAATGGAGTGTCATATGGAGGTAGAGGAAGTGGTTGAGGGACTGAGCTCTCCAGGGTCTCCTGGTTGACGTCCCTCTCTGATGGGGGTTTGGTGGACGCAACTATGGCAGATGTTGGTCACATCGAGGAAGATGCTTTGGGGAATGTGTGGGTGAGGTGGGTGCATCGGGGGCGGTCTTGATGGAGGCGTACTGGACAAAGGCGTTGGCTCCTCATGTTGCGACTGTTTCTTCCTATAGTGCAGGTATCCCTGGTCCTCCTTCCCCGGTTGTGGTGTGGGGTCCCAGATCCCCCATCCGTGGGCTCGAATTGTAAATCGCCAACTATCACAACGTGATGCACCTGTTGATTTCTCTGAAACTCAGGTTGCGCAACTACAAGAATCCTTCAATAGTGAACTTTTGTTCTCTGTAGGCGCTTGTGAAGGTCAATACGCCTTTGGGAGAAGGCTCTGGTCGGGTGCTTCTTTAGGAAAATATTGTTGACCTCGATGGTGGGTCGCTCCCTTGGATTTCAGTGGCGGACTACCCATCCATTTCAAGTCACTTCCATGGATGAAGTTTTTTTTAACCTTCGATGATGAGGAAGAAAAAGAGCGTGTAAAGTTGAAGGTCCTTGGGTGGTTGTCGGTCAGCTGCTTGTTGTGGATGATTGGAGTCCCTTCTTTAGTTCCTCCCCAACTTCTTCCCTTCTCTGCTCATCTGGGTGTGAAAACCTCAACTTCCTATGGAGTTGTGGGCGCGTCCACTTTTATGTCGATTGCCAACGTTGTTGGTACACCTGTGTGGATGGATGTCACTACTGTGGGGTTGGAGCGTAGGAGTTATGCATGCGTTTATGTGCGAATTGACTCAAGCAAACCCCTAGTTCTGGGTGACAATTGTCAAATCAGGTGGATCATCGAAGGTTAAATTCTAGCAGAGCTTCGCGTGTGAGAACATTCTTGTTGTTTGTTTTCACTGTGGAAGGATTGGACACTTGCATGATCATTGTTAGCACACTACGAATATTAACGTTATTGGGCAAAAAAAAATATTTCAGGAGGTCGGCAACTCCCATTGGGGGAGTACTACAGGGCCATGTACATCGCCGCACTTAGAGAAGGAGACCTCGAATCTGGAGTTTAATATGTTGGTCAGGGAAGTTCCGGATGGAGCAGCCGAGGAGTGGACTACGGCTTCTTGTCGTGGTCGTCAGGGGAGACAAGGGGTCACTTCGGTAAGCTCTCGTATGGGTGAAATCACCAGCAGGCACTCCAAGAAGGCTCATGTCTTTCCTATAGAGGAGGGAGTCGGGATATAGACTCAAGGTAAAGGGAAAGTTGTTTGTTTGGCTGGGACTGTCTCTAGCGGGTAGGCCGCTATAACACCTGAACTTTTTTTTAAAAATTAATAAAAATTCCCCTACGATTATAAAAAAAATCCTAAAATCAGTGTCGTGATATTTAAAAATTTTGGAAGTTTGTCATTGCTGATTTTGCGACGATGATTTTATTGACCGAATTTTTCAATGAACATTTTTCGATATAATTTCCTACAAATTTTCGTTCAATGTCGCCTTCGAATTCTTATAATATTTTGATAATTAACGGGGGCTTGATTAAGTGATGGCTGGGTTTTAATTGGAGGCTGAGTGGCTGGGTTTTTCCCTTGAGGCCAGTTGGTTACCTGGATACTATATTCGGCTTAATAATAGTCGGCTGGATTACATTACTTTAATGTTGATTAAATAACTTTAAGGATTGGAGATTAAATGGTTACATTATTGGCTTAACTTAAAATCGGTTCGGGCTCCTCCCGATAAATCGAGAAGCGGCTTCTCTTTTCTTTCTCATTACGTCGCACGATTCTCATCGTTCTCACCTAGCTCTCTGTCGACGACGCGCACCTCTCTCTCTTTCTCTTACTTTCTCTCTCTCACTCTCTCTCTCTTTTTTTCTCTCTCTCTCTCTCTTACTCTCTCTCTCTCTCGACGGAGTCTCTTCGTCGAGCCTTCTCTTGATATTGGTGCAGACGGTGGTCATGCCCTAACCCTTATCCGGCGTTGATTGAAGCTTTTGTTGGAATATTTTCTTATATTCCTATATTAATATATAAAAAATAATATATTTTCGGTTTTAAAATTTTTGCAGAACAATAGATATATATATATCCAGCAATATTAGTAAAATTGCATGAAAGATGTCAGAAATAAAAGGGATCAAAAATATAGTTTAAAGTCAAGTCTGGGTAAGGCGTGTGATCACTGCCCTAATGAAGTTGCACCACCCTCCGGCAAGGCTTTCAACTGATGCTCACTCCTCCAAGGTACAACACCCGGCTAGATCCCAAAAGCTCTGATGTGTGCGGACACCGAAGAAGCACAGAGCACCTGAACTCCCGCTTGATGAAGCAAATGTAACGAAAAGGAATCACGAAGACAATCGTAAGAGCAAGAGAAAGCAAGAGTGCAGATTTTCGAAAGCACAAAACGTGTGTAAAGAAACGATTTAGAAAATCTCATATATACGAGTCTCGGAAAAATAACATGTAATTAATTTCAATGGTTATAATTGGAAGGCGATAATCGTGCAGATAAACATGGAAGATTTCCAACGTAAAAGAGTAATTGCGAGAAAACCGCGTGAAACGAATGGTTAGAAAATACGTGTAATAACTGCGAAGAGAAAGCGCAAACGACATGTCGCGTCGAATTCAATTCGACATTGCGTCGAAATCATATCGACGCAAGTCGACGCAAGTCGAGTGCTATCGACGCAGGTCAAACCGACGCAGTACTTGTCGACGCAAGCGTCGAGAACTTATCGACGCAAGGAGGTTGCTTCGAGTTCTACTCGACGCAACTCCAGTCGACGCAAGTCGGGTGCGTCGAATTCCATCCGACGTAACACCAACTCCAGCGAGTTTGTCGACGCCACTTCGAGTTCTACTCGACGCAACTCCGACTTCTATTCGACGCAACTCCGAATAAAATAGTAAAACTATTTTGTACAAAAAATACAATTCAATTCAATTATTCCCCAAATCCCAAATCCGGATCCGGTTTAGTGCGGTGCGTGCGCGCGCGCGCGCCCGCGTGTCTACTTCATAGTTTCTCATTATGTTCTTTTGAACAAATAAGGAGTGAAATCACTTATATACTCACTAACAAGAGAGGTGAAAACAAGGTGGGACTAACGGGATCATCCTTTCATTCATGAAAGGTTTCCCTCCAAATAATATGGATTCCCTCCATCTTTTGGTTTTGGAGCTTTTCATCAAATATGAATAGACATACACCAAACATCATAAGGGCTCCAATAAAACATTATAAAACAAATGTTTTATTTACAAAATTTCTAACAATCCCCCACAAAAGCGAAAAAATAAAAGGCGAACTTCATAAGTTATGATATTACTAATAATAAATAAAATCAAATACAAATTTGTTACATCAAGTTGTATCAATTATAATGGGTATAGGTGGAATGGTTACTGTTAGAGAAATTGATGTAAAAGCCCATTTATGAGGCCCATTTATGTAGTTCCTTCTTACTCTTGTTTAGTCACACATCTTGAGATTGGACTGACTAGCCTCCTTCTCCTCCTATATATTTGTATTCATACTTGTATTTACACATTCAATATATAAAATATACAAGGTTTATACCATTTCTCTACATGGTATCAGAGCCAAAGGTTCGAACCTACGATCTCTACCTTTTTTAAACCGCACCTCTCCAGCGGTATACCTTTTCTGCGAGCTGCGGTGACAGTTTCCTGCGGCCTCAAATTTCCAAGACCGCAGCCCTTCTCGCCGAGCTATGGTTCTCGTCCCGCTTCGCTCTCCCTTGGCGCCTCTTTATAACCTTCTCCTTATTGGGCCCCTCCCTCTCCTCTAGCTCCGCTCCCGTGCGGCCTCTGCGGCCTCTGCGCCTTCTGCGATTTCTCCCGACCATCTGCTCTTGGCTCGCGCGGTCTGCGCCCTCTGCCAACGAACTCTACGTACTCGCGCGGTCTGCGCCCTCTTCCAGCAAGCTCTTCTTGCTCGCGCGGCCTGCGCCTTCTGCCAGTGATCTCTCCGTGCTCGCGCGGTCTACGCCATCTGCGACCTCCTCCAGTAGTTTGTCAGCGGTCTCTCCTCCTGCCGGTCTCTACCGTGCTCTCGTGCGACCTATTTCTGATCGCCAGGATCTCACACGGTCTCCCCTCTTGCGGCCTCTCAGCTCGCCACTCTGCCCTCAGCTCGCCACTCTTGCGGCTTCTTGCGTGGTCTCCTCCAGCAGCTTGTCACTCTTGCGGCTTCTTGCGCGGTCTCCTCCAGCAGCTCGCCACTCTTGCAGCTTCTCACCGTTGCTCCTCAGCTCGCCATTCTGCCCGCTGTCGCTGTTCTGCTCAGACCGTTGCCGCTCCTCTGCTTAAGACCGCCCCTCAGACCGATTGCCTCTGTACCGACCAGACCGCTGCTACTCGTCCCTTGCTGCTCCGTCCACGGTTCGGTCTCATGGGTTCATCGGTCGACTCCACTGAATTGTCGGCTGCTCGTGTAGCCCCTACTCCCGAACTCCGCGATGAGTTGCGGATCACCACGATTTCCCTGTCCGGCAAGAAAAACTGTGTTCCTTGGGTGCACTCTGTTCGTCGGGTCCTTCAGGCCAAAGGACTTTTGCCTCATCTCACGCAGGCACCTCCTTCCCCTCCTACCGATGATTGGATACGGAATGACGGTAGAGTTCAGACATGGCTTCTCAACTCTATGGATGGCGAATCTTACCAAATGGCCATGTATCACGAGACGGACAAGGGCATGTGGGATGAGCTTCATTCCTTGTACTCGGGCAAGGACAGCCTCCAGCACCTCTATGACATTATTACTGATCTCCAGGCCTTGGATACGGGCGGGGCTGCGGACATGACTTCCTTTGTTGCTCGTGTAAAGGGTCTTACTGAAGCATGGATCCAGCATCAGTCATCTACCACTGATCTCGCGACTCAACGGGCTCAGAAGGAAGCCGTATGTATTGCTATGATGATGGCCCGTGTTCCCCCACATCTGCACAGTGTTCGAGCTCAGATACTCTCCTCCACTACCACCCCCTCCCTCCATGATGTTTGCTCTATGTTACTCAGGGTAACCCCTCCATCTGAGACTCCTACAGGTTTTTCTCCAGTCCTTCTTCAGCAATCTCTCCTACCTACTCCTCCTGGTCGTGGCCCTTCCACCAGGGGAGGACGCCACCCGTCTCGGGGACGAGGACGTGGTGGCCGCTCTTCTTTGAAGTGTACTTACTGCTCTCGTGAGGGTCATCTAGAAGCTACATGCTACCGTAAGCATGGCCTACCTCCGCATCTCGCTGCCTCCGCTACTCCAGCTCCTTCTAATGCCCCTGACACTTCCAACCGTGGTGCACCTACTCGCCAGGAATATGAAGACCTTCGAACTCAGCTCCAGCAGCTCCAAGGCAGTATTGATAGGTCATCTGGCTCAGTTGCCTCCTTCTCTACTCAAGGTATATCATGTCTTTCTTACAGCTCTCACTGGATCGTTGACTCTGGAGCAACTCATCATATAACATCTCAGAAACCGCCTCGGTATTCGACAACCTCTCGCGCGCCCTCTATTATTGTTGCTAATGGCGACACTACCCCGATCTCTGGCGCTGCTGATCTCCGCATCACTCCTACCTTGTCACTCTCCTCAGTTCTTCATGTTCCGGGCTCCCCGTTTAACTCGCTGTCTGTTAGCCAGTTAACACGGGATCTTGACTGTTGTATAACTTTTTCTCCTTCATCTTTTGTTTTGCAGGATCGCCGCACACGGAGTACTATTGGTAGTGGTCGGCTGACGAATGGGCTATATCTCTTGGATCTCCCACCTATCAGTCTTTCTTCCATCTCCACCTCTGACTGGCATCGTCGTCTTGGGCATGCTCCCCTTCCGGTTCTCAAGAAAGCTCTTCCTGGTGTTTTACTCCAAGAGTTCACTTGTGAATCATGTATCTACGGCAAGCAACATCGTGTTTCTTTCTCTCATTCGTGTACCTGGAGTGATACTCCGTTATCTTTAGTTCATTTTGATGTATGGGGTCCATATAGGATCCCCAGTGTATTTGGACATCGCTACTTTATCACTTTTATTGATGACTACTCGCGTGTTACTTGGCTTTATTTTCTTCATGATAGTACTGAGATAACTTCTGTGTTTCGTGCATTTCTATCTGAAACACGTACGCAGTTCTCGACACTTCTTAAAATACTTCGCACCGATAATGCCAGCGAGTACACAAGTCGGTCCTTCTCCGCTCTGTGCTCTGAGTTTGGTGTTATCTACCAAACCTCATGTGCCTACACACCTCAACAAAATGGGGTGGCCGAACGGAAAAATCGACATCTTCTCGACACAGCTCGGTCCCTCATGTTCCAAATGCAGGTCCCAACTGAATTTTGGCACTTTGCTATTGCAACTGCATGTCACCTCATCAATCGCATGCCCTCATCCGTTCTCAGTTTTGCCACCCCACTAAGCCTTCTTCTTCCATCTACTGATCCCTTCCCCCACACACCCCGAGTTTTTGGGTGTGTCTGTTATGTTCACAACCTCGGTCCGCCAGCGGACAAACTTGCTGCTCGTGCTACCCGACAGATGTTTGTTGGCTACTCCCGAACTCAGAAGGGCTATCTATGTTACTCTCCTACAACGGGAAAAGTGACTGTCTCGGCCGATGTCACTTTTTATGAAGCTCAACCATTCCACCTATCCTCCGCCCCCCAATCCATACCTTCTCCAATCACTCGTCCTATCGTTCCAGTCACGCCTTCTTCTCCATCGTCAGTCACGCCTTCTTCTTCATCGTCACCTCCATCCCTGCCATTGATCCATCCGCCCATTCGCTACGTCTATTCTCGCCGTAAATCCAAGGATATTTCCCAACCAGAGTCGTCTGCTACGGATGACACACCGCCCGCGGTCGATCCAGCATCTTCTTCTACGGCTCATCCTCTGGCTAACTATGTGTCTCTACACCGGCTTTCTCCACCCCTCCACCAGTTTGCTACTTCTCTGTTCTTCATCTATATTCCTAACTCTGTGCAGGAGGCGCTTCAGCATCCGGGGTGGCGGGCCGCTATGGAAGAGGAGATGAATGCCCTCTGGGCTAATCAAACCTGGGAACTGGTTCCCCTTCCTCCAGGACAACATTGTGTTAGTTGCAAATGGGTCTTTGCGGTCAAACAGAATGCGGATGGGACTGTTGATCGCTTAAAAGCCTCTTTTGTGGCCCGGGGCTTCACTCAGCAACAAGGCTTGGATTATGAGGAAACTTTTCTCCAGTAGCCAAACTCAACACTGTTCGTGTTCTTATCTCCGTTGTTGTGCACCGGCGTTGGCCTCTTCTTCAGCTTGACATTTAAGAATGCATTCCTTAACGGTGATCTGAAGGAAAGTGTCTTTATGAGCCAACCTCCCGGGTTTGAGACCATGGGGGAGTCTCGTGAAGTTCACATTTGCCGCCTTCTAAAAGCTCTTTATGGTCTCAAACAGTCACCACGAGCTTGGTTTGATAAGTTCTGCAAGGTCCTCTTAGCACTTGGGTTTACTCGGAGCTCCGCCGACTTCTCTCTAATCACCAAGCATGGACCAACTGGCACTGTGATCCTTCTTGTCTACGTTGATGATATTCTGATTACCGGTGATGACCTCTCTGGGATACAACAGCTCAAAGAACATCTGAACTCGGCCCTCCAGACCAAGGATCTTGGAAATCTTAGATACTTCCTCGGGATTGAAGTCGCCCGACGACCTGATGGGTTGGTTATGTCCCAACGGAAGTACTGCATCGACTTACTTCATGAAGCAGGGTACTCCGGGTGCAAACCTGCAGATACTCCTATGGATGCTAATCAGAAATTGTGTGCTGCTGGGTCTGATTCTGACCAGCTTCTTGAGAATCCAGAGTATTACCGACGATTGGTTGGGAAACTGATCTACCTAACGGTTACTCGACCGGATATCTCGTTTGTTGTTGGTGTTGTGAGTCGCTTCATGCATACTCCGTGCACTTCTCACCTTCAAGTTGTTGAGCGTATTCTCAGATATCTAAAAACCGCTCCGGGACAAGGCCTTGTCTACAAACCATCCAACTCACCATCTCTTCTTGCTTACTCAGATGCTGACTATGCCGGGTCACCTGATGATAGGCGTTCCACGACTGGCTTTTGCACTTATTTTGGTGGACACCTCATAACATGGCGAAGAAAGAAACAGACTGTGGTCGCCCGCTCCTCGGCTGAGTCTGTATACAGGGCTATGGCTGTTGTTGTGTCAGAATTAACATGGCTTGAAAGTCTTCTTGGTGACTTGGGTGTTAAACTTCCTTCTCCGACAACACTTCGGAGTGACAGTCAGGCTGCAATTCATATAGCCAACAACCCAGTCTTTCATGAGCGAACAAAGCATATCGAGGTTGATTGTCACTTCATCAGAGAAAAGGTTCAAGCAAAGAAGGTAGAATTGGAGCATGCTCCTGCTGCGAGACAAATTGCTGACATCCTAACAAAAGCTCATCCTCGGCTACTATATCTCCAGTTCTTATCCAAGCTGGGTGCCTACGATTTGTACGCTCCAGCTTGCGGGGGAGTGTTAGAGAAATTGATGTAAAAGCCTATTTATGAGGCCCATTTATGTAGTTCTTTCTTACTCTTGTTTAGTCTCACATCTTGAGATTGGAGTGACTAGCCTCCTCCTCCTATATATTTGTATTCATACTTGTATTTACACATTCAATATATAAAATATACAAGGTTTATACCATTTCTCTACAGTTACCTTGAACATATACTTAGTACTTATTTCCTCTACCAAAGAGTATAATGTGTCAAGGCTTTGAATTATAAACATTTAACAGGTAAGTTAGATAAGCACACAAAAGATTGGTTGTTCATTGGGTTATGGCGGTGGGCGCGTTAATGGTCATGCGCGCTCCTTGATTTTTCATGAGAGTTATTTTGGGTTCAGCCCGGATCCCAAAGTTGCGGCCTCACAACAACCCCTACATAAGTGGTGCCTCAAGAGATATTTCGTAACTAATATCTCGCAAAGATATATGTCTTTGGCAACCATTAAGAACTTAAACGTTCATCATAAACTGTTACGTAGAGCACAACATCATATGAATGGGGAGAAAGTTTTCTCAACCTTTTAAATTTGTGCTCCCAACTACGCTACATCAATGGATTCGTTTCTACCACATTGAACTCACTTCATGGGATCTCCAATCACATGGGTTGGGTGTCCACCGTTGGCAGCAAATTATGTGGGCCTAAGCATCATTCCCCTCGATGACAACAATATCTCTCTTCGGGATAATCCTTTGGTAAGATTATTAGTCAGATTCAATTCTAACTTTACGTAATTTAGTGATATCACTTCATTTATTCTTTGCTTCACAGACTTGCACCTGATTCTCAAGAACTTACTCATTTTTGCATTAGTATTATTTGAAGCAGTTAAATCAATCACAGATTTATTATCACAATGCAAAGAAATAGCAGGTATAGGTTTTTTAACTAAAGGAATTTCAGTAAGTAAATTTTTAAGTTATTCGGCTTCGGCACAAGTAGTGTTTAAAGCTATCAACTCAGATTCCATGGTACTTCTTGAAATCACAGTTTGTTTTGTAGAAGCCCATGAAATGGCGGCTCCTCCAAGGAGGAATACATATCCTGTAGTGGACTTAACGTCTAAGGAATCAGTTACTCAATTGGCATCTGAATATCCTTCCAAAACTTCGGGATAACTCGTATACACTAAGTTATAATCTATAGTTCCACGAAGATATTTAAAAATTCTAGTTAATGTTATCAAGTGATCATCACTTGGATTACTAGTATATCTACTAAGCATGCCTACGGCATAGGAAATGTCGGGTCTAGTGCTATTAGCAATATAAAGTAGTGACCCTATCATTTGTACATACCTATATTGGTCAATAGGTTCACCTAAATTTTTACACAGTTTTATGCTAACGTCATAAGGAGTAGAAGCAGGTGCGGAATCATATAGATTAAATTTATGCAACATTTTCTCAATCGAGTGAGAAAGAGATAATGAAACATTAGATAATTTCATTCCCAAATTGACATTAGCTTCTCATAAATCTTTCATATCAAATTTGGATGATAAATTATTTTTGATATTATTAATAATTGTAATTCAACTTCCAAAGATTAAAATGTCATCAACATAGAGGCATAACAAAACAAATTCATTTCCGTCTTGTTTTGCATAAATACATTTATCATATTCATTTGATATAAATCCAAATTACTACGGAATCAAATTTTGATGTCATTGTTTAGGAGCATGTTTTAATCCATAAAGGGATTTAATTAGTTTACATAATTTGGTTTCTTGTCCTTTAACTACAAAACATTTGGGTTGAGTCATATAGACTTCTTCATCTAAGTCTTCATGTAAAAAAGTGGTTTTTACGTTTATTTGGTGAATAATTAATTTATGGATCGAAGTTAAGGTTACTAGAATACGAAGGGATGTAATCCTAGCTACGGGGCATAGGTATCCAAATAATCTATCCCTTTTTTTGCGCATAACCTTTAGCAACAAGGCGAGCCTTATATTTGCCATGGAACCATCCGGATTAATTTCTTCCTAAAGATTCATCTACAACCTATGGCTTTGGTACCTGATGGAAGATCGGTTAGAATCTAAGTTTTGTTTTCTAGAATAGAATTAATTTCGGCATTTATGGCTTCTTTCCAAAACGGAGAATCAGATGAGGTCATAGTTTCCTCATATGAATTTGGATCTTCTTCAAATAGATAAGTGAAGTAGTCCTCTCCAAAGGTTCTTTCGGTTCAAACTCTTTTGCTTCTTCTAAGTTCATCAATTTCTAATGGATCTACAACAGATGAAGGTTGAATTTAACTAGAAGATGGTTGAGATGAGTTATCTAATTTATATGGGAATTTATCGTCAAAATAAACGACATCTCTAGCTTCTATAATAGTGTTATTTGATATTTTACTAATTAAAGAATTGGTTATAAGAAACATATTAGCACTACTATCGGAAGCATAACCTATAAAAATGGAGTTTAATGTTTTAGATCCTATTTTCTTTCTTTTAGGTTCAGGAATTGCCACATTTGCCAAACACCCCAAACACGAAGAATTGGGAGGTTAGGTTTTCTTAACTTAAATAATTCAAATGGAATTTTATCATTATGTTTTGAAGGAATTTTATTTAGGATGAAAGAGGAAGTGAGCAACGCTTCTCCCCAAAGATTTTCTGGGGCACCGGACTCGGATAACATAGCATTGATCATGTTCATCAAGGTCCAATTTTTCCGTTCAGCTACACCATTCGATTGGGGAGAATATGGGGCAATCACTTGATAAATAGTCTCATGTTCTTGGCAAAACTGGGTTAGTTCATTCGAAGTGTATTCTCCACCTCGGTCAGATCTAAGACTTTTAATCGATGATCCTAATTGATTTTCTACTTCCGCTTTGAAAATTTTAAAGTATGAAAATGCTCATCTTTAGTTTTTAATAAATAAATGTAACAATATTTAGTGAAATCATCAATAAAGGTTACAAAATATTTATTTCCACCTCTAGTAGGTTGGCGGTTCGAGTCACACACATCCGAGTGAATTAACTCTAATGGTTTCGAAATTCTTTCTACTGATTTGAAAGGTTTTCTAGAAAATTTGGATTGCACACATATTTCACATTTAGCACTTGGTGCAATATTAAATTTAGGAATTATATTTAAAGTCATCATTCTTTTCATACAATCTGAATTCACATGTCCTAATCAGCAACATTTAGTTTAAATAAACTATCACAAATATATTATTTACCAATAAAATTATCATTAAATGTTATTACAACTTTATTGGACTCTAAGACAATTTTATAACCCTTCTTCACTAGCAAGGATCCGCTCACAAGATTTTTCCTAACTCTCGGCACATAAAGCACATCTTGCAAGGCTAGTGTCTTCCTGGATGTCAACCTAAGATCCACTCGCCTGCGTCCAAGTATTTGTGTCGAATAAGCATCTCCTAAGATCACGCTTCCTCCACTGATGTCCTGAAAGGTGGCAAAGCAAGAACGATCAAAACAAGTATGAACATTTGCTCCGGAATCAAGCCACCAATCTGATGAACAAGTGAGAAGAAGACTAGGAGAATAATCTAACCTGAAGATAGGTTGATCCAGTGTTTGGATCATGTTGGCCTGAGGCTTGTCACCACGAGACTTGTCAATCACGGATTCTGTCTTCTTGTAGAAGCAATCGGTAGACAGATGATTTGTGTGGCCGCAGATGAAGCATCATTTCCCTTTACCTATGTTTTGGTTTGAAGAACCGGGCTTGGGATGATTGGGTTTCTGATGGCGAGAACCTAGACGGAAAGGTTTCTTATGGATCTATCTCTTGACTTTGAAGTGATGGTGGGTTGAGGGTTGACATGAGATTCGATGAGATTCACTCTGGGAGCATGGTCTTTAGGGGTTTTAAAATTTTTTGACTTATGTTCCTCCTCTATGCGGATAGCATTTTGGATTTGAACATAAGTAAGGTTGGATTGGTCATGCCTTAATCTAGTGTTAAAGCCGGACCAAGAATCAGGAAGAGCATCAATAAGACATGCTACTAAATAATTTTCGGAGAGAGATGAGTTATCGGCTCGGATCTTGGACAACATCTCATCAAGTTGATGGAGTTGAGGACTGATAGGCTTGGAGGCATCAATCTTGAATTTGTGGAGGTTATAAACGTTGTAACGTTCTATACTCGCATTGTCAAGGTTATAGCGTGCTTCAAGAGCATACTACAAATCCTTAGTTGTACGATATTGAAGGAAAACATCGTAGAGGCTGTCGGGCAAGAGACTAAAAATTCGGTTACGACAATGATATTCTATGTCTACCTGAACTCTATAGGGAACACGTCTAACATAAGTTCTAGTTGTATTTGCACTGGAAGATGAAGACGAAGGAATGGAGGAGGCAACTGCAGTTGCAGCGCTGGGGTTTTCAGTTTCTACAGCAAGAGTATCAAAGATAGCAGACAAAAGACTTAAAGTATTCAGCCAATATTTTACTTGAGCTTGCCAACGATGAAAGCCATTTTCGTTAAATTTCTCGGGTTTGATCCCGACAGAATCAACAGATCTAGAAGTCATTACAGATTTCTGGAATTTAAAAAACATACAGTAAATAACAGTGCATGTAAACAATAAAACAGAGATACTCATTTTGATTATTTGGTTTTATTTATCTTGTTATTCTAGGACTTCCCGACGAATACCCAATGACGGGCTCTGTAGGTACTAGGCGGTTTGTGTGATGACTATCCCAACACGTCCCTTTCGCAAGAGATTATGTGATGTGATCTATAACTTCTTTAGATTGTTGGAATATTTTCTTATATTTCTATATTAATATATAAAAAACAATATATTTTCGGTTTTAAAATTTTTGCAGAACAATAGATATATATATACATCAATATTAGTAAAATTGCATGAAGGAGGTGAGAAATAAAAGGGATCAAAAATATAGTTTAGAATCGAGCCTGGGTAAGGCATGTGATCACTGCCCTAAAGAAGTTGCACCACCCTCCGGCAGGGCTTTCAACCAATGCTCACTCCTCCAAGGTACAACAATCGGCTAGATCCCGAAAGCTCCGATGTGTGCGGACACCGAAGAAGCACAGAGCACCCGAACTCCCACTTGATGAAGCAAATGTAAAGAAAA
Organism: Dactylorhiza incarnata; assembly: GCA_033032865.1. Lineage (NCBI taxonomy): Eukaryota > Viridiplantae > Streptophyta > Magnoliopsida > Asparagales > Orchidaceae > Dactylorhiza > Dactylorhiza incarnata. Next base: position 57,111 of record JAWHQI010000508.1, on the reverse strand, counting down.
GGAATCACGAAGACAATCATAAGAGCGAGAGAGCAAGAGTGCAGATTTCCGAAAGCACAAAACATGTGTAAAGAAATAATTCAGAAAATCTCTTATATAGGAGTCTCGTAAAAATAACATGTAATTAATTCCAATGGTTATAATTGGAAGGCAATAATCGTGCAGATAAACGTGGACGATTTCCAACGTAAAAGAGTAATGGCGAGAAAACCGCGTGAAACGAACAGTTAGAAAATACGTGTAATAACTGCGAAGAGAAAGCGCAAACGACAGGTAGCGTCGAATTCAATTCGACGTTGCGTCGAAATCATATCGACGCAAGTCGGCGCTACGTCGAGTGCTATCGACGCAGGTCAAACCGACGCAGTACTTGTCGACGCAAGCGTCGAGAATTTATCGACGCAAGGAGGTTGCTTCGAGTTCTACTCGACGCAACTCCAGTCGACGCAACTCCAGTCGACGCAACTCCAGTCGACGCAACTCCAGTCGACGCAACTCCAGTCGACGCAAGTCAGGTGCGTCGAATTCCATCCGACGTAACACCAACTCCAGCGAGCTTGTCGACGCCACTTCGAGTTCTACTCGACGTAACTCCGACTTCTATTCGACGCAACTCCGAATAAAATATTAAAACTATTTTGTACAAAAAATACAATTCAATTCAATTATTCCCCAAATCTCAAATCCCAAATCCGGATCCGGTCCGGTGCGTGTGCGCGCGCGTGTGGTTCATAGTTTCTCCTTATGTTCTTTTGAACAAATAAGGAGTGAAATCACTTATATACTCACTAACAAGAGTGGTGAAAAGCAAGGTGGGACTAAAGGGATCATCATTTCATTCATGAAAGGTTTCTCTCCAAATAATATGGATTCCCTCCATCTTTTGGTTTTGGAGCTTTTCATCAAATATGAATAGCCATACATCAAACACCATAAGGGCTCCAATAAAACATTATAAAACAAATGTTTTATTTACAAAATTTCTAACGACTTTTGTGTTGCTTTTGTTTGGTTTCTCCTCCATCACTGTAAGAACTTTTAATCTTCTTCTTTCCCTGTTGAAGTTTGATGTGATTATGAATTAGGATTTATTTTAAGGTTTCTCTCCTTTTTAAAATTGAAGTAGGCTTCTATCCACTCTACTCTCTTTTTTTCATGCATTTCTTAATCTGAAATGTTATGGTCGGCTGTTTTTGGATGAGGAATGGAATTAATGTTTTTTGGGGGAACAAAAAGTTGGGGTTTTGGTTGTGGGCGGTTGTTCTACTCTTTATGGATGTGGTAAAGTTTTTATGGTTTACTTGATTAGTCGGATGGCTTAGGCAACGGGCAATGGATTGGTGGATGAAATTTTGTGAACTTATTATGTGGTCAGCTAGCATATAAAAATTTGGGTTGATGTTTCATTCTGAGACCGGTTGGGGGCATTAATTGTGGGGGGTTTGAAAATGGAATATGCCACAAGGTGATAGTTTGTGATATTTTGTTTAGGGCCAGTTTTCTCGAATTTTGATTTAGATTTTTTGTATAATGGAACCAACGTCGTGTAACACCTCATCCTAGTTTTACCACAAATCAGCAGTCCGACCGGGCCCCGTGATAAGAAGCAAACCAAATGGCGGTAATAAAAATAGTACATAGCAGGCGTAAATGAAAAGTACTAAAAGAGTACTTATAGCGGAAGTAGTAAAAGAAATTAAGCATAAATGTGTATCTCAAAAATCTGAATTCACAAAGCCACTAAAATTGAAATAGTCAAAATGCTTGAAATACTGAATTCTTAAACATAGTCTGATACAAAGAAATATTAGACAATTCTGATACATGCCCAAAATCACAATACAGTACTGAAAGAATAAACTACTGAGTGAAAACAAATTATAAGAGCAACGTCTGCAAACATGCTCATCTTAGGCACAAAACCTCACATGTGACCCCTGTAATAATAAGCCCAAAAATGGATCAGCCCAACTGGAGAGTAAGAAAGACCGTTCTTCTTAGTGACACAAAAAAAAATTGAAAGAACATAGTGCATGCTTTTTGCAAACATTAGTTTTTATGCTACAAAAGAAAATACTTATATGATGTTGTACTATGCATGCTTTTCTATAAAAATGTTAAATGTCTGTTCTAATTTTTCAAACCATCTAATGCATATTTGTTCAAGCTCCGAAAGAAATGATTAACTATGATACCATTTCTAATCTTCGACTATGATACCATTTATGGGTCTTGTGATTATCCTACTTAGTATTTTATGCTGAGAATCTTTTTATGCGCATTCTAACGATCTGAGTCACATCTAACGAACGCAAGGGTTCTAATGTCTCACGGACATAGACTCGCATCTTCTAAATTTCTAAATGGAGAAAACGTCTCCCTGTAATTGAGGCTCATAGGGTCTACTGCGCCCCATTAGTAAGATAGTGCGCCTCTATCTATCACGAGAGAGAGTCTCAATCATGCCTCCTAATTATTTTTCGTTATCTGTTGGAATTCAAGTTTGTTCATCTGACTAATCGTATGTCGTATTTTATGCTAAAGAAACGCTTCGTATACATATTTTGGGAATTTATGTTTATTTGCAAGTGTAACGAAATACATGTTTACATTAACGTCTAGATATACGTGATTGTAAAATATTACATATATCCTCCTACAATAGGAGGAGACAATCTGTGCATATAATTATTTGGTATGTCTAACCAAAAAGAACAGAATTTCTTACCGTGGGATTACGGCGCTCGTACACTTGTCGCGGTGGCATGATTTCTTCTAAAATACTTGACGAAAGGGAACCTCCTCCGATCTATTTTAATTTGCAACCCAAACCTCTTTCCAACTATGGATATAACTATGAGGTGGACGGACCAACCCGGAGAATTTAGGATCAAAAATTTCTACGATCAACAACAAGAAAAATCCACAAACTACATCTCATAAATATGCTACCATAGTTAAAGGTAATTAGGGCAAGAGATTTCTTACAAAAAAGCAGAAGGGGAAGTAGGACAGCCCACTGAACAGGGCTCCAACTCCCGGCAAAAAATCGGAGAGGAGCGGAGGGAAAAAAAAGGTCACACAAGTAGGAGACGAGGGGAAGGCGCTCACCTCTTCACCCAGACTGTTCACACCTTCTAATCAAAGAGATCGAAAGTCCAAAATCCTGAAATCAAACTTGTGTTTAAGGAGGAGCAGAGCAAACGACTACTAACAAAAGGAATACGTCCAGGAGGCGGAAAGGAGTCTTACCAGAAGTAAAACAAACGCTCCAGACTTCCCTTCCACTGGATCGGGCTGAGGGGCGTCACCTCAGCGGAAATATCTCTAACGTAGAGGCTTCGACGAGAGGAGGAATCGAGCAGGAATTACGCTTAGGGAGGCTGCGTCTGCGGAAGAAGGGGGGAAATGGCGATTTCCCTCTCGAAGAGCGACTGGGAAGGGTTTTGGCATCGACTCGCTGGAGCAGAAAAGGGCAGAGAGCGACAGTTTCGACGAGCTCTTAATGGAAGAGCCCTCACTCCTAACGCACGGGATCGGGAGGGTCGTGAGGGAGAGCAAAGAGCGGCGATTCGTTTATCGAGTGGCAAAAAGATTTAAGGAAGTGCGTACCTGGCGCGGTTACGCATAACGTGGGGGTTGCGGTTACTCCTAATTAGAGCCGTGAAATGGAAAGGGATGCGTCGATTAAACTTTTAACCATTCTCAATAACTAATTGATTAATGCGCATCCATTGATTGTAACAAAATTGTACCTCGCCCCGACGTTGGCTTAGTCAATTTCGTTCGCGATCGGGCCCTGCAATTAAATTTAATTCTCGTAAAAATTACGGATGTTACACGTCGCAGGCTATTTAACACGCGGCCCATAATAATAGAGGCCTAATTACAGATACTGCGGAGGATGGCGTCAAAAAATAGTCGTAATGATGATCCGAGAAATGATAAAGAAAAAGAAAAGATGACGGTGAGATTTTATATCTTTAATTTATGTTTTATTTACGCATATTTTAAATTATTGCATGCTAGCACCTTACTTTCATATTAATATTATTTATTGCATGTGCATATGCATCAGTTCGTTGTTTTCCCATCACTGACACATAAAGAAACGCTCAAATAATGAACGAGAATTCATAAATGATTGATACTCTGAGGGGAAAATAAATAATAACACCTTAAACCAGAAATACAGAACCGTATATTTAACAAATTAAATGCATCGATGCATAGGTAATGATAAGGGTATTTTGTAGACAAAATTTCAATTCAGTTGGGACGACGGGCCTTAAGCACGTGGGAATGCACTGGATTGGACTCCAGGGGGATGAAAGGCCCGAAACGTGCGGGAACGAGCTGGAGTAAATAATGAGTCTAATTTTGTTTGGTTGAAAGACCTTAGCATGTGGGTGCCCACTGGATTAGACTTGTCGGCCAATTCAGGGGGCAAAAGGCCCGAAGCATGTGGTACATGTTGGATTGGTAGACGATGTGGACCCTAAAGGGTCCGGCCCAATGACCGAGTACTGATACTGATGGAGCTACCCTTGGCAGTACCTAAACTGATAAATGAAAAGTAAATGTAACGAGGCTGAAAAATGAACCGTAAATGAAATGAAAAGTAATTGTAAAGAGATTGTAAAATGAGCAGTACATGTAATGGACACTAAATATAACATAATCTATGAAAATATGGTTTGTATAGAACTTTCTACTGCTTCATATTATTACTTACTGTTTATAAAATTTCACATTGCTTTTACTCCTAAGAACGTTATTGCTTATCGCTTACAGCTTATAACTTTAATAAAACTCGTATGCATATTATTACTAATCATTTGTATTTGCATGTGCAGCGATTAAAGAGATAAATTTCTCACTTAGTCATTTAATTATGACTAACTCTTTATGTACTAACTTTTTTAAGGTCGAAGAGAATCCGGACATGGTTAAGAAGCTGACCGAGGAAGAGAGAAGGAAGAGAAGGGAAGAACAGTATAAGGTATGGTTAAAGATATTTGTAGAAATCAGTGAAGCGGTTGAGGAGCTGTATAGAGTTGTCGAGACCCACAGTAGCATGTGTGCAGGAAGACAACTAGTTTAAATTGCCATATAGTAGTTTTGTAGACTTGCATCTATACTCTGCACTCATGTAGTAGCACTATTATATATGTACTTTGTATGATGGGACTGTAAATATGATTTTAATGAAATAAAAGTTTTTATTTTGTATATTTGTGTTTTTGTATACTCATTGTATGCATACATATTATGTTGCACTCGAAAAAAAATTGCTTCTGATGTTTACTGAATTATTGTGGCAGTTTGCGGGTCGTCACAGCCTCGGCTGGGGTGAGGCTAGGTCGTTGACTGTTCATCCTTGTCTGGTCTATGACATTCTTTGTGCTACACAAGCTCTTGACCTTCGGCAGTTTGCTTGGATTTGAAGTCTTCATTTCCACCTCAAATTTGTTGCTTTATTTGAAAGTTATGTCTCAGTTGCCTTCCTTCCCGCTCACTTCTTGTTGGTCGGGGATGCTGATCTCCATGACTTAATCTCAGTGTAGCTGCGAGACTGAGGACTCCGAGCATATCTTCATCTCGTGCTCTTGGACCAGATCCTTCTGGCTCCACTCTCTCCCGTTGATCAACTGTGACACTCTGTGGCAAACTCGTGCTTACTTGTATAATGTCCTCTGCACTTACAATTAGTTAACCCTACTGGTTGTTTCATCCAATTGGTAATGGGATTTTGGCTCTGGGAGATCTGGAATTCTAGGAACATCCTTGTGTTCTAGGACAAATCGACTCTCGTTTCCCTCGTATGTCGTAGAGGCTGGATGGCGGCAATGAGGCTTTTCGAGGCTAGAGGAAGAAACCTTGGGGTTGTGCTTGTCATTCATCCTAACTAGGGTTCTCGGGGGCATCTTCTCCATCGACCAACCTTCACACCTTTGTTTTGGGAACCTCCACAGGATGAATGGGAGAAGCTTAACCTCGATGGCGCTGTCAAACAGGCATCCGGTTGGGCGGGATCCGGTTGGGTCATTCGAAATCATCGTGGGTGTGTCCTCCTGGAGGGAGGCATTCGCTTTTGCTGATTGTCTATTCCGACCACCGAGCTGTGAGCGGCTTGGGAGGGTTTGCGCCTTTCCATCTTTTTGTTGGGCATCCTTCGTCTGGTCATCCAAGATGACTTTATGACTGTGATTCAGTGGCTTTGAGGTTCCTCGGCTTGCTCGGAAAGTAGGATGGGTCAAGTGGAAGATATTAGAGGTTGGGTCTCTGGGTTATTGGGGTGTAAGATTGAGCATGGATTTTGCATTGTGAATAGTGTTGTTGATTGTTAAGTCAACATGTCCATTGTGCGGGGAGATTTCTCTTCTTCTGCGGAGGAACTACCCGTGAAGTCGGGGTCTTAGTTGAGGATGACCAGAATCATCGGCAGTATGAAAGAGTGCACTAGCCTTTAGTGCGACTCACCTTTCCTACCCAAAAAAATAGAAAAATAGAGATTGGGTTACTAGCTCCAGCAGCTACATAAGAATGCTAAAAGACAATTCTTCACAAGAAAATCATGCACACAGCTCATTTGGTTTACTCTTATGGATAAACAATAGCATACACCATAGAGTATCAAAACGATTAAAGTTATATGGTATAGATATAAAGAGCAAGGCGCCACAACCAGAAAGTTTGCACCAATAAAACCTTTGAGAATAGAATAGGTTTCAGGATCATGTTGTTTGTCAGTTGCTTTTTCAAGTGCTCTTTTCTGAAGAGAAAGGTCAATGCATTCTTTTGCTTCAGTAATACAAGCAGTTAAAAAACTGGCGGGCAAGTCAAATGAAGCTGCATCAGCACATATGCTATCCTGCATGATAAAAATAATATATTATCTTCACTTAATGAAAATTTTAGGAAAACTCAAAATCAGTTTGGTGTATCTTTTGGCTGTATAAAATCATTTACAGAACTTCCATGACAGTCCAAAATTTACATAAATTCCGGCAAATAAAGAATTGAATTTTGTAACAGTGATGCAGAGCTGCAAGATAATATACAGAGAGGGAAGTTATGGGAACACAGATCGCAGGCACGTCGACATTATCGGAACATGCATGGTTCAGTAATGCAGGAGTCAGAGTTAGGATTCTTGTATGAACGATCCGTGCTCGTACCCGTGTTTAAAGCGAAGACGAGATATTTCAATGTATCTTGGTTATTTTTTTATGTCATGTATTAGTAGAGGTTGAAGTTCTGGATGATCTAGACTATCTATAGTGGTCTCTTTATCAATAAATAGAGGTTAATAAATTGATTTCTGGGTATTGCAGAATTTGGACTGATTTTCAGGTTTTGTGTTCTCTCCACGGTGTCGATCCATCAATTTTGGGCTTCACCAGAGACCAGAGACCGCCTCCTTTGCATTGTTTGTCCTCCAACAACCTCATTCCACCTCCGTCCGGCCCTCTACCACCACTGCTCCTCTACCTGAGACTAGGGGTGTGCACGAAAAACCTAAAAACCGCCCAAACCGGCCGAACCGACCAAACCGAACCGATATCCACACCGAACCGCTCGGTTCGGTGTAAGGGTGGTTTTTCATTTAGGATAACCGTCAATATTTCGGTTCGGTGTGGTTTTTGGTTTTAAAAAACTGATAAATCCGCACCGAAAAATAAATTAATAATAAATAAACACATTATAGTTTATACTCTAATCATATAGTCAGCCTTCACAAAAGTCAAATTAAGTTTTTTTCGTGCCTCTTTAGTTTTTCCCTCAAACCCTCGCGACCCAATCATGTAAACTTTGCTTACATGTGTATGTTAGTAAATTTGTCGTATTGAATTTATATGTTGATTTGGTGCATGATAAGTTGTAGAATGATGATTGAGAAACAATGTAGATATCATAATTTTTTGCATTTTATTTTCACGATTATTCTTAATTAATACCAATATTTGTCTTAAAACATTATGTAGTTTCACTATTTTTTTATAAATTCAAAATTTTCTAATATTTTCTTACTTATGGCAACGTTTTGAAAACCGGACCGGTCAAACCGCCAACCGGTCCCCAGGCGGTCCGGTCAAGCTTTTAAAACCGGACACGCCACGGACCGGGTAAAACCCGCTTAACCACTCGGTTGAACCGGGAACCGGGCCGGTTTTACCGTAACCGGGCGGGTCTTGGGCGGGAGTTTTCTATGCAAAAGATTTAAATCTAGGTAGAGCAAGTTTCGATCCAGAGACCTCCACATAGGAGATCAAATGCCTATCCACTATGCCAACTTGCCATGTTTATATATTTTGACATATATTTATATAGATACAATATTAATCTCAATTAATTACATATACTTACATAATTGTATACAAATGCATATAATGAAATTATCATATTTATTTATAAAATATAATTAAAATTAATTAATAATAAAATATATCTATTTTAATATTATAACATGCAAATGTGCTTATCACGTGATTATAAATATTATATATATTTGTATATCACTATATACATATATATATATATAATTATATATGTATCTATATATAGATGTATATATATGTATATATATATATATATATATTTCATACTTATTATGTTGTAACGGTTCAACCTCAGTTGAACCGGTTGTGGACCGGTTCAACCTCGGTTGAACCGGTTGTGGACCGGTTCAACCTCGGTTGAACCGGTTGTGGACAGGTTCAATCTTGAACCCTTCCTTCCAACGGTTCGATGTTCGGTCCGGTTTTCAAAACATTGACTTATGGTATGATTTTCTCTCTTAGAAATTTTGTCAAAGATAATATTCTTAGCTCACAAGTTGATTGAAACAAACTTGCATATAGTAAATTTAAAATGAAAATTTAGTTTATCAGAATTTTCAATTATATTTATACATCATGTAATATAAAAATAATAATATCAAATTTGTGCTTTAAAAATTATTCTAATAAAACCGAAAACCGCCCCAAACCGCACCGATTAAAAATTATTCTAATAAAAATGCTTTTGCTGCTCCTTTATTTGTCTTGGCCGAATAGGCTGTTGATTGAGGGGAATTCATTGAAAAGTATGTGGTTTAATTGGTGTTTAGCATTCCTTTTTATGGCAATGGTTATCGGGGGTTATATGGGGGTGTTGATGTATGTCCAAGCAAAAGATTTCCAAATTATAGTGTGAATTTCGATTGTCTGATTTCTCGTCGATTGAAATTAAAAACCCTTAGTCCTTTAATGGAATCAATATCGCCTCTATTTAAAGATGCAACCCAACTAAATCGGATGTCTAATAACAGATATTAAGAAGGATCACATCCCAAGATCAATGCGATGATGCCCCGAGGAAAGACAAGAAAATAGAAACTCACTGTGAGTATTACCTTTTTAATTTATGTTTTATTTTCAAGTATTTTCATTATATACACTGTTAGTAAATTTCATAGCAAGTTTATTTTTTGCATGTGAACTGAATTGTTTATGAAATTATATAAGTTCGCAATTCATTATCACTGACAAATAATATTGCTACGATTGAATGAATGAAATGAATAAATAACTAATTCTCTTCCCACATGTATATATATACAAGACTATAAAAACACAAATGAAATAAATATGTAATGCGTCGATGCATTAATAATGTTGAGGGTAAAACTGTGAGATGATCGCACTAGACAAGTTACAATGGCGACCAAATCAGTCGGACGAAAGGCGTTGACGCGTGATGAACGCACTGATTTGGACGTTGAGGATTCTGAGAGGTCACTCAGGGTCAGGCTCAAAGACTGAATATTGAGCACTGATGACCAATATTTTAAATATCGGATGTCGGCGACATATCGGATTGAGTTTTTAAATGTCGGATGTCGGAAGTCGAAGACATGTCGGGGATATTTTAAAATGTCGGATTTCCATGTCTTATATATAAAATTTTTATTTTTATGTATACTAACTATAATTATATCTTATATAAAAATAGAAAAATAATATAACAAATAGATAAAAATGAGACATTTATATTACGAAATAAAATCAAATAGTATCTACAATAAAATATTAACAAATACAAAATTATACATTGTAAATATATTTAATAGTATACAATAATTTTATTTTGATAACAATAAGTTTATTGCAAATAAGGAAGATTTAAATATTTTCATATTTTTGTAATAAATGTATTAAATATTTTCATATTTTTTGTAATATGAAATTAAAAAATTGTAAAACAATTATACAAAATTGGTTGTAAGAATAAAACGTTAAAAAATTGAAACAATAAGTCTAATCGATTTAAACATATGTTGCTTGTCTGCTAATATAACAAAAATAAAATAGCAGACGATATATTTAAAAGTCGTGTCGGACGATATATCGGAAAAAATCAGATATGTCGGCCTATATTTTACAAAATGACTTAATCTATACTTTTTAGAAAAACATATCATTTTGCCCTAAAAAATGACATGTCGGAAGACATGTCGGAGGACATTTAAAACAATGTTGATGACTAATACCAATACCCTTAATATTACCTGAAGAATGAAATAAATGATAAACTGTATATAGATATATGTATATATAGAATAATTACTAAAAAGACACAAGAACATTGCTCACTACAATACTCACTATTATATATTGATCATTGTTACATTGTTTATCTACTGATACATTGTTTATTAGATAAAGAACCAGACTAAAACTGAATACAGAATCAAGAAAAATGAAATGAAATGAACAAGTTTTATGGTATATGAATGAAATACAGAAAATGAATATGATGACTTATATGAGTATGAAATTTACTATGACATATGAATCATATGCAAATGAAATACTTTGTAGACAAAGTAATTAATAAATGTTTATTATTGTTTTCATTATTATTTAGCTACATGTCTTATATTTACACTTATTCATGTTATCTTGTTATTGTTCAATCCAACTGAAATAATGAAATATGTATGTAAATTATTATTGATTAACCTTGTTTGCATGTACAAGCGGTTAAAATGGTAAATTCTCACTTAGTCTTTATTAAATACTAATCATTTAATTGTCTATTTTTTTAGGGGGAAAATGATTGACTAAAAGAAAATTTTAAAGCCCGGTTAACGTGACAATTAGGTATGTCAATTTTATTAAGAGTGAAATTTTAGACATGTATTATTTTTAATGCAAAGACAAGTTACATGATGGTGTACATATTTGGTACTCAATGTGATGTATGTCATTGTAGTGCGCTAAAAGTGAAGTTTAAAAACATTGCTTTTAAATGAATATTGATATACTGTGTCGGTCTCTGGGCCGTTACACAGCCTACGTCGTAGATCGTTGAAACGGTAGATCAAACTCGTCGGCAGTTGATGAAACAAATCATGGACCTTCCCCTTGAAGGTGATCGCAAAAACAAATACTTGAAAGTGTAGGTGACATTTCGAATTGGCACCACATCCTCGAACCATTTGAGGTGGTTTGACGGGTCGTCCTGTCAGGAATAATAACTGAGGGCGGGTTCGTGGAATCTCATAGGCACGGGCACGCTGAAGACCTCGCAGCAAGGACCTGACATCCCATGCAATCAAGATGGGTAGGAATGATCTTATTAATCGAATTTGGGACATCGCAGAGTTGTCGCGGCATGAACTCGCTCCAGACGCTCGTGATCTTTGATAGCGGGCTCCTTTCTGGGCTGCCTAGGGGTGTCGGGTCTCCAACTTGACTATTATAATGGGATGGGTTTTCGTGACCTTGGCACGGGGCGCGAGATGACTCTGTATGGTTTCTTCGACCATCAGGCGAAAATCATTGAAATCGGCACGTGTGACAAACACGCCCGGACCTCACCGGACATCGCAATCTACTTCTGACTCACTATCATGCACCATGATGCTTCATCAGAATCTTTTCCTCCTCCGACCAAAGTCCATGCTCTCCACAAAGATGTTGGAGCCGAGAACTTTGCTCACAAAGTTCGGACTGAGTATGGCCGAAGGTTACTAGCCCACCAAAGAAACAATCATAAACGTAAGGCAAACAAAAAGTAAATTGAAAATATGTATTGCTCAGATTACAAGAGAACGTGGTTGTACAACAGCTAGGAGGTCACGTCATGTACCGTTGTATAGGAACTACCCCTCCTAAACCAAATTGTATGCTAGGTTTAGGGGGAGCAGGCAAGCTCAAGCTAAGAATAGGTGATTTCACTAACTTTGGGCGAGTACCCTTGGGAGTTGTTTGCATTGTCTCTCCACATTGATAATGAATTGTATTTATAGGTAACTTAGACAAAATGGGGTAGGCCCCACCCCTATACGAAACTCACCAGGTCGCCGGCGAGGTCCTACGAGATGTTGCTAGTCCTCTGACGAGTTGGGAGCGGACTCTCGTAGGGTAGCAGCGAGTTGATGGTGAGTTGGATCAGGGTCCCCCTTATGACTATCCGATTCTTGGTTGGTCTTTGGCTGCTTCCTCCATATTCGATGAATATCAACAAGTTTGGCATTAGGTCCATAGTTTCAAGTGTAGTCTCGAATATGCAGGACTATAGTTGCATACCTTAATATTTCCTACTTTATGTAACTAAAAATAAGGGGGGAATCAAGAGTCAGTATTGAGAGTAAATATTATGATAATTATTACTTATTTTGATGTATGCATATTGTTATCTCTCATTGTCTGTATGTACAACAATTCATGAAATACTTTGCTCACATAGTCATATGTTTATGACTAACCCATTGTGGATCCCATATTTAGGCAACAGGAGCGTCTCCCAGTGCACCCCGAAGGTTTGCCCCCACAGAAGAAGAAAAATGAAAGCATGTTGAGGATCTGGCAAAGGTATGGTTAAAGATCTTTATTGGGATCGAGGAAGCGCAAGTAAAGCATAAAGCTACATGCAACGATTATGAGTGTCTTTTGTAATGAGTATAATTAGATCTCTTATGTTATGTAAATTCCATCTGTAATCAAATGTAAATAAATGGAATACTAAAATGTGGTGTTATGGTTTCTTTGAACTAATAGATCTTTATTCATTGCTACGATACTTTTATTGAAACTACGCTCAATTCTCGAATCATTTGGGGAGACCGGAATTTAGGTCTTCACAATTTGGTATCAGAGCTAGGTTTTCAATAATTTCGTAGGCAGTAAGAAGTCATAACACAAGTAATGTAGCATAATTAATTCAAACTTCTATTTAGGACCCCATCCAAGTTTACTCAAGTCGAAGACGACGTTATGAGGGACGAGAAGAGCCCGAAGTCCATCAGAGTACAAGATCCGAGGGAAGTGATAATGGGCATCATCAACGCCCTTCTGTATTTCTGTTAGCAGTCGCGGAAGCACTCAAATTAGTATTCCCTACGCTAACTACTTTAGGACCAACACTTCCATAATTTGATCTTATGCCTAGGCCAAACCTGATGAACCCACCTCCTGATCTTCCTCCCATAGCACCATTACCACAGCAACGTCACTTGGATGTCGACTTAAAACAATTCCTAGAACTGAAACCACCAACGTTCCTCGGAGGCTTGTCTCCTTTGGAGACTGAAGATTGAATTTTACGTATAGAAACAATCTTTCAAGTTATAGAGTGCCCAGAAGATCGAAAGGTTGGATTAGCCTCTTTTCTTCTCAAAGGCGCAGCAAAGCGTTGGTGGAATAATATCGTCGCCAAGAAGTACGTCGGACGTGGCAACGTAACGTGGACAAACTTTCTTCAAGAATTCACCAATTGGTTTGTTCCACGATCAGAGAAAAGAGTGTTGCACGATCAATTCCTTCGACTTGTTCAGGGAACGAAGTCAGTTATGGAATACGAGACAGAATTCTCTAAGTTAGCATATTATGCTGACTCTCTCGTGGCTACCGAAGAAGATCGTTGTCGACAGTTTCAACAAGGATTACAAGATGATATCTGTAATCTAATAATCCCTCTGGATATCTTAGAGTACTGCAAGTTGGTTGAAAGAGCAGGATTAGTGGAAATTGATCAAGAAAAATCTCAGAAACGGCGAGAGGGCGGTAAGCGAAAAAACAACTGAAACGCCAAGCCAGAATGAAGAGCAAGGCAGAGAAAATAAAACAATCCAATCTGGCCCATCTACAAGTAATGCATCCAAAGCAACCGCGACGAAATGTGCGAAATGTGCCTGAATGCGTCGAGGAGACTGCTTAATTGGACTATGTTACTACTGTCGTCAACCTGGACACACGAAGAAAACATGTCCAAAGCTCTTGATGAAAGAAATCAACTCTCGAGGACCACCACTCCTGTCGCAACCCCAATTATATCAAATACATACTGAGTCGTTAGCCTCAGCACCTGCTCCTGCTCACCTGCTCCTGTCCCTGCTCCAGTTCCTCCTCAAGAAGTTTCAGAGGAACGAATGATCCATTCGCGAGCGTTTAATTTAGAACCCTATCGCAGGAAATAATAACATCTATTCTTTGTTCTTGATCATTGATGTGTGAAAATAAATACCTTGTTTCGTTTAAACTACCAACTTTTAATCACTAAGAGATTTTCGAGGCCGAAAATTCTTGTTAGGGGAGGAAAAATTTATAACAACCCAAATGCTAAAACACATAAAAAGATTTGAAATCCCCGATGACGAGAAAGAAAAGCAGTGTGACATTAATTTGTACATTTTTTTCTTCTTTCTTTTCTTTTTGTTATTCTAATTATGAGTTTGGGATTTTTGTTTTAAGTTAATTGTCTCCATATTTAAACTCTTCGATGGATTTCCATGATAATTTCATGTTGAGACTGCTTGACATAAGGGTGACTTCATAACATATATATATATATATTTATATATTTATATTTTTGCTGGCTGGTTACGGTGAAGAAAATCTAGATTTAAATGAAGTAGTGCAAATGTCTGTTGTAGTAGGTTGGTGGGACTTACACCCGGCTTTATACAAGAGTTGTAGTAGGTTGGTGAGACTTATTTGGATGGCACCTGGTGGGATTTATGCGGTACTTTGTATTGCTGGCAAACTCTGGATTGATCGTGTAGGCATTCTTACAGTGAACCGCTTATTGGGTTCAATAAAAAGGGCGTCTTTGTCTCCTCTCCCTTCATTCTCCCATCCCGATAGTTCTCCCTTTCTACTTCTTCTTCCACCTATCTGCTTACTGCTGCTGTTGAGTTTTGTTGGGGCTCGTCCTGTCGTTGAGTTCTGCATCGTTGAGTTCTGCGCCGCTGTGTTCTGCAAGAACTTTATGAGGATTTTCTAGAACTCTACGTAATATCATATGGGCTACTCCTCACTTTCCAAAATCAGAAAGCTTCTAGTCGGAAATCCCTTTATATATGGATGGCTGTGCTTATTTCTATTAGTTCAAAACTGATTTAGGGGAGTTCTCATATGTTGGAAGAATTATTTTGGGGCTTTTTCTTTTGCATCGGCCGGCTATATACATTATAACTTTCCTGTTAGTATATTAATTGGGTATTTGGGACTTATATAATGGCTTTGGGCTTGGCTGTTAGTATACATGCATAATTTGGGCTGAAATCAGCATTATAGTCTAATCATTTTGACAATTTTGGGCTTTAAGTAAAGTAAATTTTAATGTTTTATATATTATTTTTTTATCTATTTTAAAAAGAAGTTTTTGCTGATTTGAGATCTTAAATGTGTATTTTCACTTTTAAAACTCACTCAACATATCCCAAACCCTAGATACACCCTTAAGACATATCATCTTAGAGTCAACATCACAATTATCTAGAGACGCAACCCAATTAAAGATGCGTACTATTTCAGTGGTTTCCGAGGCCGAAAAACGAGAGGATAGCGTCTCACGATAAACGTGGTGATGGAACTGAGAAGGATAAAGGAAAGGGAAAAGTTATGGTTTCTTATTTCTTGAATTATGTTTTATTCACGTACTTTTCATATTTCCTGTTTTACCTTTTTTTAAGATAACACTGTTTGTGCATATGAGATACTCAATGATATATCGCTATGGAATAAATGTGGGCGAGGGAAAAAGGAAAGCGATATAAATTTCTGAGGGGAAGGTTTATTTTCAACACGTGTATTCATGAAAATTATGACAAGATAATAACAATATAAAAACTCTGCATAAGAAAATGTTAAGGATTGAATCCTATGATGTAGAGGTTGTCTAGTGATGGATTCACCAGTAGGGGTTTGCCTACATTTTTGCCCTAAAGGGTGGGGCCCAATTCAATTTGCATACCTTAATATTTTCTACTTTATGTAACTAAAAATAAAAGGGGGGATCAAGAGTCAGTATTGAGAGTAAATATTATGATAATTATTACTTATTGTGATGTATGCATATTGTTATCTCTCATTGTCTGTATGTATGACAGTTCACGAAATACTATGCTCACATAGTCATATGTTTATGACTAACCCATTGTGGATCACATTTTTAGGCAACAGGAGCATCTCCCAGTGCACCCGGAAGGTTTCCCCCCACAGAAGAAGAAAAACGAAATCATGCTGAGGATTTAGCAAAGGTATAGTTAAAGATCTTTATTGGGATCGAGGAAGCGCGAGAAAAATATAAAGCTTACCTGCAACGATTAAGTGTCTTTTGTAATGAGTATAATTGGATCTCTTAAGTTATGTAAATTCCATCAGTAATCAAATGTAAATAAATGGAATACTAAAATGTGGTGTTATGGTTTCTTTGTACTAATGGATCTTTATTCATTGTTACGTCACTTTTATTGAAACTACGCTCAGTTCTCTAATCATTTGTGTAACAACCCTTAATATAGGGCATGATAATAATAATAGTAATAATAATAGATAAAACATTTCCCCCTAGACGATTTCAGCCGCAGCCAGCCCCCACACGATTAAACCCCCGATTTT
Organism: Dactylorhiza incarnata; assembly: GCA_033032865.1. Taxonomy (NCBI): domain Eukaryota; kingdom Viridiplantae; phylum Streptophyta; class Magnoliopsida; order Asparagales; family Orchidaceae; genus Dactylorhiza; species Dactylorhiza incarnata. The sequence continues at coordinate 40,219 of JAWHQI010000508.1, read as the reverse complement.
AGGCTCCCGTCTCCCGCTCCTGATCTCGCTCCCGCTCGCTGGATTGCAAGTCGTTGTCCCCTTCTCCTGCTCCTGTCGGCGCCGTCCCCTTCACCTCCTGCTGCCGGTGCCGCCGCCTGCTACCCCTCCTGCTCTGGCCGACAGTTCCCCCTCCAGCAACCGGCAGCCTCTCCCTCTTCCCCTTCCAAGGTTGGCAGCAACCTCCTCAAAGTCCGGCAGCAGTTTTTGCTCCCCTCCGGCAGTCGGTAACTGCTCCCCCTCATCGTTTTGGCCGTTGATTTCGGGAGGAAAATCTAGGGTTTCCTTCCCTCTCCTCCTCGAGCCCGCATCTGAGTTCCTTGGGGTAAAATTCCTCTTTTTCTCCCTTATTTCAGAAATTTTGCCTTGATTACTTGGGAATTTTGGGCTCATATTTTGCATTTCAGATTTTGTGCACGTCCTAATCGCGAAATCCTTAGGTATTCGTGCTCCCCGGCGTCATTCGTCGCTCTAATTGGCGGGATCTCTTGAGGACCCTTCCGATTTAGGGTTTCTCTAACCTTACGTCGCCAAATCTCCGGTTCCCGTGTTGTAATTCCTTCTCCCCTCACCTTGAGGGAGGTAAATTGCTAACTGCTTTTGAGTGTGTTTTTGCAAAATAAACTGCATGTGTTAGCGTATGTTTTTCTGCTTGTCAAGTATCAATTATCGTCTGCAATTATTTCTAAACAGGTTCAATAGAGCATTTGACTTTGCTTGCACTGCTTAGCTGTTGCTGGTAGTTTCGGCTTCACCTTAAGGCAAGTGGAGAATTCCCTCTCGCTTGCAAACTAAGAAATTAAGTTCTTTATACATGTATCTAAGTTATTAACTGTGTCTGACAACGCAAGAATCATCGCTCATAAGCACGTAGTGTTATGATAGAAGTCTCCACGGAAAAATTATGAATCACTTAGGTCCTGAGTGTCATAAGTAAATCTTGGAAGCTAGGGTTTAGGTGGTGCATCGTCTTGATTGCATGGTCACAGTAAGCAGGAAATACTCTTATTCTAGTAAGACTTACACTTGAACTTGAGTGTGAACCATGTGCACCCACTATAAACACCTACGCATTTCAACGATTACAGTTTATGTCGTTGCAAGAATGTTTATGCTATACTCCGGAGTAGGCTAATATTTCCAGATAGTTCAGCTTGTTTCAGTTACTTGCATGTTTCGCTGGCTTGCTTCAGGATTAATTGGTACCTTAGAATTTCTAATTTCTTCTGCACGTACCTAAATTTTATAACTTGTTTAATATTATTTACTTATTCTGAGGCATTTTCCTTCTGTTTGGATTTGCCTTGGGGTTCGTGACCGCGCCGTCTGCTCCCTGAGTTTTTCTTCGTCCAGCTGCAATTTTACTCTGAGGTTTTATTTTGATTGATGTATCAGCAGGTTCTATGTATTTTGTTTCAGTCATTGTTGGATTTACTTTTCATGTATTGGTTATTGTCAGTCATTTTCTCGTGTATTGTGGACAACTCCTAGGATGTTTTGATGTATCAGATCATTTTATGTACGACATTTTTACTAATATGACTTACTGCATGTTCATTGTTCTAGCATTGTATGTAACATTAGTTTCATTAAAAGAATGCATGAGCATCAACCTTTCATTGAGGCTTCCGCATATTTATAAAATATACTAAATTCTTTTCAAAATAACAAATTCAAAACTATTGTAGTATTTCTGTTTCCGCCTTAGCAGACATGGATTCCTTTCCGCCCATGTCTGTGGCATCACGGCCCGCCCGAAGTGCGCTCTGACCCTTGTCGAGACGGGTCGTGACAATTTGGGGAGACCAGAGTTTAGGACTTCACACGAGTCATGTCCAGAGTAATAATCGAGAGTCTAGAAATGAGCTTGTAGTGGATGCCTCACCTATTTTTGAGGACATGTCGGATATTTCGGGAAACTATTCTGGTACTCGTCACAATTGCGACAAATTTAATTATACTGCTCCTAGTGAGCCGTCTGATGAATATTTCGGTCATGGACAAGAGTTGTATCCTAGTGTCGATGCCTCAGACATACTTATGTGTGTTCGTCGTACACTCGACAATTATTACACTCCACCTAGAGAGCATCCTGATAAGTCACTGCGCATGGATATATTCATCATTAGTGAGTAAGTTGAGGTTGAGTGTGCTCTTAATGGCCTGAGGATCTATTTTAGTATTATCAGCACTCTGAGAGACATTTGGCATACTATACTATCATATTTAATTGTCCATGTTACGGGTGATTATTTGAGCGATCATCGAACTCACAATAAATTTTTCTATACCCCACCACTGCGATCATGCCCCCCTCTTGCGAGTCTCTTTTAGCACAGTTGAGTCTCAGAGTAAGAACTTGGTCATGTCTAATGTACATCATTCATATTTATTGCAAAATTACTTTACATGTATTGCATGACTCCCATGTGTTATAACATTCACATTTATTGTATGATTTATATCATTTGCATGAACTGCATAAACATGTTTGCGTAAAATTGCAATAAGTAATAAATCTTACGCAAAGATTCACAGGAAAGAGCAGAGCATTTGAGAAGGCGGGCAAGTAAATGTTAAAGTTGGAGCTAAGGGGTTCCCTAAGGGAGCAGCGACAAAATTAAATGTTAGATTAATAGGCGCATATATAGTAATACAGAGAAATGGGACAAATGTCTACAGTATAGGAATTCCTTCGATATTCAATATTAAGAATTTGACTCCATACTTGAGCCATATGAGTATATGAGCTCATTCCCTAACACCACTTCCGAGCCTCGGCCACCGCCTACACTTCACACGTATCCTCAGCCGACAATCCAGCCATCAGTAAACCTACATATCCGTGTTTCGACAGTAGCTCCTATTTCGGCATTGGGGAGCCTACACCTTTCCATTGGGAGCATAGCAAACATTATGAGCTATGAGATTTTATTGACACCAAACAGATCTACATTGGGATATTTGATTCACTGGAGAGGGAGGCCTACTATTGATGACACTTAGCACTAAAGGAGCTCGACTTACTCACCCCTAAGCTTCATAGAGAGTATGAGCATCTTCATTCGGCGGAGATTAATGCTCTCAAACCGAGGGAAATTGAGGGGGATCACGGATCACAGGTGAGTCAACCCTTATCGGATTCCCCACGGGTCTATGTACGCAAGAGATGAAGCCAGGATCATTGTATGGACGATCAAAGCTCGTGGCCACATTCAAAGCAACAAAGTGATACTTCTATGTATTTTTGTTATTTTTTGTATTTTTTATTTCAAGTACTAGTATGGTTGAAGTTCCGGACGATCTAGACCGTCAACATTGGTCTCTTTATCTATAAATAGAGGTCAAGAGGATGATTTTGGGCATTGAAAAATTTGGACAGATTTTTGGGTTCATGTGATCTCTCCATGGTACTTTCTGTGAAATTCTAGGTGCCTAAGCCTAGATCTCTGTCCTCCCTCCATTGGGTCGGCCACCACCCACCCACCACCACCTTTGGACCACCCTCTAGCCGCCAGCCAGCCACACCTCCACCATTAACCACCACATCAACTACACATCCCCAAAAATAACTATCATTAAATACCCCAAACCCACATAACTATTTAATAACCACCAACTTCTCCCACTCATAACCAACTCCAATTCATCAATCCAGTAATAACTACCCACAAAACCATCAGTCCAACATAGTCTAATCCTTTCCCACTTCTCCACTCATGGCCAGGAATACCCCTACTTACATTGACCTCCCAAAACTAGTACGCATACCCCTACTTACATTGACCTAAGGCAGAGAAGCTAAATCCACCTTTTAGAACCCCTGGAATCGATTGCAGCGGTCCAATTTCAGTCTCCAGTGCCCAAAAACCCTTCTCTGATTCCCCCAATTCCATTCCAGCAACCTGGACATCCTTCCACATCTCCAACAGCCTACAACTCCATTCAAGGCCCTCCACTGTAGCATAATTCGCCCCGGAAGCCTGATATCTATAGAGACTTCAACAAACCTGATGTCCAGTCCCTGAAGTCTGCAACATAGAACCTTTTGTGACTCCAATTGCTTATGTAAGTCCCTGTTTGAAGTCAAGGATACTTATTGTGGCATATTTGTGAACAAACACTATTTTGGATATTATTCCATACAAGTTGGTTCATTAATTGTTCTACTTGCAAGGTTTATTCGCTTACATTTAATGAAAGCACTCTTAACTTTAATTTGACTAGCAATTACTTATTTATCTACTATAATTTCAATTGTCATCGTTTGTGGATTCATTTATTGAATTTAAAACTTATTGCTAATTAATTGTTGGGCAACTGTTTGTGCATCACATCATTTACACTTCCCGTGATACACAACTAGCACACAATAAGAGCCCTCTTATGGTACAATTTCACAGACTACATTCATCTTGCAGCAGGAAGGACCACCAAAAAAGAATGAAGCAACTATTATTTTTTGCAAAGATAAGTTATTTTGTCATGACAGTGATGCACGTAAATAAATAAAAGTAAAAAAACCTCTAGTGATGCACGTAAATAAATAAAAGTAAAAAAACCTCTTGTTTTATAAAGCACTTTCTTTATAGTAAACACATTAGAAGAAAAGAAAAATACGAGGCAGTGAGCTTTATCAAAAGGAATACCATGTTGTGAGCTTCATCAAAAAGAAGTACAGCATTGCTCCATGAGATGCCAGATAAAGAACTCCGATTTCCATGGTCAATAAGATAGTTGTATGGTGCAAACAAAATATCAACTACCTTGTGAAGCTCGCGGCTTATGTAGTAGGGGCATCTGTACAATATATCACTCATACGTATTAGAGCAATTCAAGCCTACAATACAGCACGTCAAAAGTACACATACAATTAAATAGAAAATGTTGTGAGGCATAATTATAGTAAGAAAAGTGGTATTGTAGGAAACCTACGTATCTTTGGTCCTTCCAATCTTAACCAAGTCCTCTATATCGAAAGGTTCATTTCCAAGATCTTGATGCTTTTTCATGAAATCTACAAATGATTTAAGCATGGTTATGAAATTAGATAATCAAAAAGGAAAAACGGAATTCATTACCGGCAGTATCAGAGGAAGTCTTTAACCCATACATCTAGTGCATGGTTAAGAATCACCCTATCTTTGTGCCACTGGAAATTCAAATTTAACGGACCGTACTTAAATCTTAAATATTGAAATAAAATTATCAATTGAGGTATTTGAAAAAAATGATATTTGAATATAAATAAAATTAGCCAATGAAGAAACTATCTGTTCAATTATATTTACTAGAGTTATTATATTTGGGTATTTAATATGTTTGAGGTTTAGTCCCACACCGTGGGTTATGTTTGTGAATCAGTTGTATTTCCTATAAATTGTCTCCTATATGGATGAATAAGATTGCACCTTATATTTCTTTTCTTCTAATTTCAACATGGTATCAAAGCAGGAATTGACTCCTTGAAATTTCGTCGTCCTAATTGTTGGCGACCTGATTTCTCAGTGGCTTTCTCTCTCTGATTTCCGCCTCTTCCTCGCTCGAGTCCCGTCCCCGTCCTGCGCCGCTGCTAGGGATCCCGACAAGCAGTCACCCGCCCGCTCTCGTCGATGGAATGGCGGATTGCCTCCATCGACAGGAGTGGCCCCTTGTTTTCCCCTCGACAAAGGTGTTGATCCCTCCGCTCCTCATCGACGATCGATGCTCTTCCACTGTCGCCGGCTTCGTCGATGTCCGTCGATTCTCAACTCTGATGCACACGTTCTTCTTCTCCCGATTGCTGTGCTGGCCCCTTGTTCTGTTGCGCATGTTCTTCGTCGATGTCCGTTGTTGCGCATGTTCCTTTCCTCCGACTTCGACGATGCTTCCTGATTCTGTTTCTTCCTCTGATGATCCAGCCGGCCGTGATTTCTCCTGTGCTGCCTCTCTTGGTTGTTTTCTGCAGATCCCGTCAGAGCATTGGATCCCACTGCTCGCCTCTCTCGAAGAATGATGTGATGATGGATTTTTTTTTCTTCTCTTTTTTGTTTGTCTTAGTGTTATTGTGTGTTCTATGCCTATATGCATGTGTTCTAAGTGCGGGGGAGTGTACGTCACGGCATCTAGGCGTAGTCTATGCCTTGATGCACGTATTCCACGTGAGGGGGAGTGTTTGTGATAATGGCGACTCGGATGCCTCTTTCCCGACTCCTGCCTTAGTCGTGCATGGCCTCCAGGCGTAGTCTATGTCTTCATGCACATGATCCACGTTAGAGGGTGTGTTTGTGATAACGGCGACTCAGATGCCTCTTTCCTGACTCCTACCTTAGTCACACATGGCCCCCAGGCATATGTTGTTTGTTGTTTGTGTCTTCCTTTTTTTTCTTCGATTTAAGGTAGGGTTGGTTTGACCTTTGTTGGCTGACCTAATTTCAGCTCTGGGAGCATCCAGTGTGATCATAGTCGGTTTGTGGACCAACGTCGTGTGGCTTATGCCCGGTTAGAGTATCCCCGGTGACACGCGGTTGGGCCTCGGTGGCTGTTATTTTGTCCCACGTTGCCAACCACCAATTTACCTCTCCTTTTATGTTGTGTTCAAGCTGAAGGTTTCACCTCCAACTTGAGGGGGAGTGTTAGAGTTATTATATTTGAGTATTTAATATGTTCAAGGTTTAGTCCCACACCGTGGATTATGTTTGTGAGTCAGTTGTATTTCCTACAAATTGTCCCCTATATGGATGAATAAGATTGCACCTTATATTTCTTTTCTTCTAATTTCAACGATAAAAAACATTAGGCAATCTTTAAAAATACCGTTTTTACAGCAACTGACATTGGCTAGGTAACGTGACTAATTTACACAACAAGGTCTAATTGTGAAACCATGGGAAGAAAGCTCTTTTCTGCCACAGAAGCAACTTATCATAGCATTTATTTTATGATTGATATTAGCCAATCAAGTTTAGTAATAAAAAAATCAGCTCTATTAACTAAAAGGTCTGGTAGTACAGTATAGAAGAAATATGTAAATGCCCAATATAAAAAACCACTTTTTTGGCTCATTAGGAGACCCACTCATGTATAGATTAATCTCACACCACTCTTTTAGCTGTATTTGACTACTTAATTATGAAGTAATAAAATTATTGCGCTTCGTACTCCACTCTTCTACATGGTATCAGAGCTACACGATTCCTGACGTAAAACTCTCGATGATTGAGTTTCTTTTCTCGTTGATTGAGCTCTCACTTCGCGTGTGTGGACTTTCGGGTGAAACCTGCTCGTATGGACTTTTTGGCTTGAGCTCTCTAAGCTAAATTCGGAGCTCGCCGATACCGCCCAGAGTTCGTTGGTACATGGTATCAGAAGTAATAAAATTATTGCGCTTCGTATTCCACTCTTCTACATGGTATCAAAGATACACGATTCGACGTAAGACTCTCGATGATTGAGCTTCCGCTCTCGTCGATTGAGCTCTCACTCCGCATGTGTGGACTTTCTGGCTAACCTGCTCGTATGGATTTTTTGGCTTGAGCTCGCTAAGCTAAATTTGGAGCTCGCCGATACCGTCCAGAGCTCGTTGATACAGCCCAGCGCTCGATCTTAGCCTCCATCGCTCAATCCCACGCTGCTTTTATAGACTTCCGCTCCACTGGTGTTCTCGCCGACTCCTCTGCCTAGTCTTGTCGACTCCTCCTGCCATGAAACTCGTTGATTCTCCAACACAGCAATTCGACGACTCATTCATTTGCTGGTGGTATCGCCGACTCCTCCTGCCGCAAAAATCGCCGACTCTTCCTGCCGCAAAACTCGCCGACTCCACCTGTCGCAGAAATCGCCGACTCCACCTGCCGCAGAACTCGTTGACTCCTCATGTCGCAGGACCCGCCAACGCCGGACTCGATGGCCAAGATCATTGCTCCAGATTGCAGAAGCCACTGACATCTTTTCCTTTGTGACAATCCTCAGACCACCACAATTTAAAGTCGATATCTGAGCAGAGTTTTCAAAGTATAGCACAGCACAAAATAAGCACGAGTACCAAATATGCACATAATAAAACTTGTCATTCATTAGCAGTTCAAAAATATATCAGAGTTTTATACAATGTACATATGCAAGGGCATTACATAATATTCAACTATATAATATATAAGAAACGATAAGACCATCTAATCCGTCCTCCGGCACGTGGGACACTGTGGGTCCCGACACCACTTCACATGCTCCTCCACAACCCCCAGACACCTACAAATATTTTTAGCCATAGTCGGTACTGGTCCTCGCTTTTCTTCCTCTTTTCTTCCTCAGTGAGTTTCTTCGGAGTATCTTGTTTATTGCTTGAATCCTAAAAATTAGAAAATAAAGGATCAGTCATTAAGAAATGACTAAGTGGGAGTTATACCTCTTCAACCGATGTACAAGCAAACACAAAGGATTAGTATCAATTTGCATATCATAAGGAGTAATAAACAATTAAAAAGCAGTAGCAACTAAGCCGGTATAAAGAAGTATGCAAATAAGCAAAAAAATCATAAAATTATTTCTTTAATTACCATGTTACTCAGTTCACCAATTATCAAGTCTTATTTTTGTTTACTTATTGCATCGCTTATTATCATTTATCGGATCGTGTTCTCTGTTTATTCATTTCATCAGGAATGTTAAGAGTAGTGTCGACTCAGTATCCATCATTAGGGCCCGACCCTACGGGGTCATCATCTATTAAATCAGGACGATCAAACACGCAATAGGCCTTATGGCTCCCTGCCTTAGCCGTCCTTTCCAATTTAGGGCGTTCTAACACGCAATAGACATTCTGGCTTCCTGAATTGGAAATAAAAATTAGCAAATTAGTAGGCACCTCACACACCCCCTACCAGGGTTAACCCTTAACCTTATTATGAATCGATGCATGTCTGTATGTTATTCTTCATTTTATTGGATTGGGCGTTATATAATTTAATTTTCCCTCAAAAGCTCAGCTACAACACCACAATCAACCACCGCATATCAGGTAATCCAACTTCATGAATGAAACGAGCCACCACCACCATAATAACCTTCATGAATGCATGTAAAATTAAAAATATTCGTCGAAAAATTGAAGAACTCGTAAATTTCGCGAGAGCATCCGACACTAACGTTGATTTTTCAACATCGGGGATTAAGTTTAAGTGTGTTTAGTTTGAGGTGTTACAATTTCTTCCACCTTACAAAATTTTCGTCCTCAAAAATGTTAGTCATCTTGTGGAACAAATGAGGGAAACAACTCCAGCATTACATCTTTCCGTTACCAAGTGGCATCCTTCCTCGGATAGCCTTTCCACCAAATATTCACAAAATTTGCATCTCTATTTTGCAAGCACTTACTCTGCGAGTCAATAATCTGATATGGCTCGGTTGTGCTTGATAAATAGATTCAATCTTTACATCATTTGCAGACACAAATTTATCTGGATCTGCAATATATCGCCGAAGTGCAGAGACGTGTAAAAAACCATGCAAATTTTTTAATTCATCGGGTAGTGTCACACGATATGCAACTTCTCCAATGTGTTCTATCATAGGAAAAGGTCATGCATATCTCAGACTCAATTTCCCGATCTTCCGTAAACACAAAACCCATTTAAACGGCTTGATTTTCAAACAAACTTGATCGCCAACTTTAAACTCTACTCGGCGATATCTTGCATTATAGTACTTTTGTTGACAATCTTGCGTAATCTTGATCTTCTGTTGGATAATACAGATTTTCTCCTGTAATTTATCGATATTTTCTTTCTTGAACAATTTCTTTTCTTCATCATCTGCCAAACTAAGCGGAGTTCTGAACCTTCTTGCATACAAAGCTTCAAACGGCATCATCTGAATTGTGTATTAATAATTATTATTGTAAGCAAATTCGACCGATAATAAATATTTTTCCCATGAATCTTTCAATTCAAGAACGACCATTCTCAGCAAATCTTCTAACATTTGGATAGTACGCTCTGATTGATCACTTGTTTGCGGGTAGAATGTCGTACTAGGACGATTCGACATTTTAATGGGGTGGTGGCAAGCAGAGGAAAGGAAGGTCGGGTGAAAAATAAAATCAGCAGACAACTAAATTTGAAAACCCCCAAGTGTACCAATACAGCCGGCCAATATTTCATAAAAGCCCCATGATTTCATCAACCAACACCCGGCCAAGTCATCAACCAACACCCGACCAAGTCATCAACCAACACCCGGCCAATTCATCAACCAACCTCTCCATGAACCAACAAAAACTACATAATAGTCGGCCAATTCATCAACCAGACGCTCCATGAACCAACAGAAATTACATAATGGCAGGCAACCAACACCTCCAATTATGAGCATATACAAATAGAACCAACATAAGCTATACAAGAATAAAGCCCCCAACATAATTTATATCAAAGATAAGAAGAAGAGGTAGAGTGGTCAACTGGTCAGGTATCAGAGAGAAGAAGGAAAGGGGAAGAGAGAAAGAAAGGCCTCATCATTTAATCCATCTGCCATCTACTGGAAATAAAGAAGAGGAGCTTATAATGAGAATAGGAGAAGAGCAACCTCACGACCAACACAGCAGCCAATCGGCGCTTATAGGCTACAGATCGATCCAAGACCGGCACAGACTCCAATAGTGAGCTCTCCCATCGAAAAAGTAGAGAAAGGAGGAGGAGAGGGTTGATGTCGTCAAAGCCTGGCGGATTCCTTGTCGAACCTTAGCAAAAACCCGGGAGAAAGTTGTCATCGAGTGAGAGAAATGAAATGAAGGCCCAAGAGACTTCTAATATATCGCGTAGAGACGGTTTGAACCAACTTAAAACCAAGAAGTCGGGTAACCCAAGTCAAGCCACATTCAACATAAGGCAAAGCATAACTACAACACCCCAACTAGCCACCACATATCAAGTAATTCAACTTCATGAATGAAATGGGCCAACACCGCCATAATAGCCTCCATGAATGCATGTAAAATTAAAAATACCCATCAAAAAACTCATAAATTTCACGAGAACAACCGACACTAACGTTGATTTTTCATCATCGGGGATTAATTTTTAATTATGTTTATTTTGAGGTGTTACAAATTCTTCCCCCTTACAAAATTTGTCATCGAAAATGTTAGTCATCTTGTGCAACAAATAAAGAGGGAAACAACTCCGGCATTACATCTTCCCTTTCCTAGATGGCTTCCTTCCTCTGATGGCTTTTCCACCAGCCTTTCACAAATTTTACATCTTTATTTCGCAAGCGCTTACTCTGCCAGTCAATAATTTGATATGGCTCGGTTGGGCTTGATAAATCAGTTCCAATTTTTACATTATTTGCGGACACAAGTTTATCTGGATCAGCAATATATCGCCGAAGCGCAGACCCGTGAAAAACATCATGCAGATTTTGTAACTCATCAGATAGTGTCACACTATATACAACTTCTCCAATGCGTTCTATTATAGGAAAAGGTCCTACATAGCTCGGACTCAATTTTCCGACCTTGCGCAAACGCAAAACTCCTTTAAATGACTTAATTTTCAAACAAACTTGATTGCTAGCATTAAACTCTACTCATCGGTGTCTTGCATTATAGTACTTTTGTTGACGATCTTGCGCAATCTTCATTTCTGTTAGATAATACGAATTTTCTCCTATAATTTATCTATATTTTCTTTCTCGAACAATTATTTTCATCATCATATGCCCAACTAAGTGTAGTTCTGCACTTTCTTCCATACAAGGCTTCAAATGGTGACATATGAATTATGGATTCATAACTATTATTGTAAGCAAATTCGATCAATGATACATATTTTTCCCAATAACCTTTCAATTCAAGAATGGTCATTCTCAGCAAATCTTCTAACATTTGGATAGCAGGCTCAGATTGACCATCTGTTTGTGGGTGGAATGTCGTACTATATAATAATTTCGTTTACAAACGCTTGTCGACTAGCTTTCCGGTATCATATGTGAATATTTCGTCTATCCAAAATAATTGTTCGGGAAATTCCGTGTACCTTAACAGCCAAATCAATGTACAATTCGGCTAATTTATAAGTTGGTCTGATTTGCTTCATTGCAATGAAGTGTGTGTTCTTTGTTAATCGATCTACAATTACCCATATACCATCACTGTCTTGTTCACTCCGTGGCAATCTAAAAATAAAATCCATTGCAATGTCGTCTCATTTCCATTCTGGAATAAGCAATGACTGCAAATAACTGCCCAGTTTCATGTGTTATGCCTTCACTACCTTGCAAGTATGACATTTTGCAATATATGCAATTACATCTTTCTTCATTCCTGACTACCAAAAGTCTTGCTTCAAATCGTGATACATTTTAGTTCGACCAGGATGAATTGAATAAGAAGTATTATGACTTCATATATAATATCTCTCCGTAAATTATCTGCATCGAAAACGCAAAGTCTTCCATTCATGTATAGCACTCCATCCTTTTCCGTGAAATTAGTTGATTATTTTTTTCACCTTCTCTAATAAGGCCTCAAAGAATGGGTCTTGCGACATAGCTTTCTGAATTCTTTCCTTGATAGAGTATTAGATTTGCAGCTGATATACCTGAGCATGCTTATCTTCTTTGGTCAAAACAAGGAAAATTTTCATGTTTTGCAATTCATGAATTAGTCATTTGTCATATTGTTTCACTATTGCTAATGTAGTCGAGATTTTTCCACTTGATGCATCAACTACAACATTCGATTTGTCAGGGTGATATTATATATCCACGTCATAATCATTTATAAATTTTAATCATATTCGTTGTCAGAGATTAATATCCTTCTGTGTGAAAATATACTTCAAACTTTTATGAGCATAAAATATCTCACAATGAACCACATATAAGTAATGTCGCCATATTTTTAATGTAAATACGACTGTTGCTAGCTCTAAATCATGGGTTGGATAATTCTTCTCGGCATCTTTTAACTACCTAGAAGCATGCGCAATAACTCTTCCAGATTGCATCAGTACACAACCTAAACATTTATAGGATGCATCAGTGTATATTTGAAATTCTTCTGTACCCGACGGCATTACTATAACACTCCACCCTAGTTTTACCGCAAATCAGCAGTCCGGTCGGGCCCCGTGAAAAGAAGCAAACTAAGTAGCGGTAATAAAATTGGAACATAGCAGGCATAAATTAAAAATGCTAGATGAAAAACTTACAGCGGAAGTAGTAAGAAGAGTTAAGGGTAAAAGTGTACCTCAAAAATCTGATTTCACAGAGCCACTAAAATTGAAAGAGTTAAAATACTCGAAATACTGAAATCTTATACATAAGTCTGATACAGAGAAACATTAGACAATTCTGATACATGTCTAAAAACCCAAAACAGTACTGGAAGAATAAACTACTGAATGAAAACAAACTATAAGAGGAGCGACTGCAAACACGCTCATCCTAGACGCAACACCCCAACTGTGACCCCTGTAATAATAAGCCCAAAAATGGGTCAGCCCAACTGGAGAGTAAGAATGACCATTCTTCTTAGTGACACTAAAAATATTTTGAAAGAACATGAGTGCATGCTTTTTTAAAACAATAGCTTTTATGCTACAAAAAAAATATTAATATAATGATATACTATGCATGCGTTTCTATAAAAATGTTGTAACATAAATGTCTATTTTAGTTTTTTTTAAACACCTTATGCATATTTATTCAAGCTCCAAAAGAAATGGTTAACTATGTTACCATTTCTAATCTTCGACGTATGTTTGAGTTCTATGTGCCTTGTGATTATGCTTCTTAATATCTTATGTTGAGAATTTTATTATGCGCATTCTAACGATCTGAGTCCCAACTAACGAACGCAGGGGTTCTAGTGTCTCACAGACATAGACTCGCATCTACTAAATTTCTAAATGGAGAAAGCGTCTCCCTGTATTTGAGGCTCATAGAGTCTACTACGCCCTATAAGTAAGATAGTGCGCCTTTATCTATCACAAAAGAGAGAGTCTCAGTCATGCCTCCTAATTAATTTCCGTTAACTGTTGGGTTTCAAATTTATTCATCTGACTATCGTATGTCGTATTTTATGCTAAAGAAACGTCTCGTATACAAATTCTGGGAATTCATGTTTATTAGCATGTTTAACAAAATACATGTTTCACTAATTTCAGACAGGTTTAGTATTTCTTAACATGTTATACATTAAAGTCTAGATATACGTGTTTGTAAAATATTACATATATCCTCCTACTATACGAGGAAACAATCTGTGCACATAATTATTTGGTATGTCTAACCAAAAACAATAGAATTTCTTACCGTGGTATTTCGACGCTCGTACACACAGCGCGGCGACATGATTCTTCCTCAGGTCGAGGTCTGAATCTCACTCAAGAGTAATTCTCCTCGCATTGAGGGTTGCACCTCTTCTGATTCAATGTCAAGAAGTGCAAATTCGAATTCTAACTTAGATGGAACCCATAAAAAGATATTTTGAAAATGATAACCAGGAAAACTTCTAAATACCTCTTCCTCTGGGGAAAAGAGATCTGATTGATCCCACAATAGAAAAATAGAGAAAGATTGTCTGCTTGCACGGTTATGCGCCTGCTTTCGATTTGGGAAGAAGGGAAAACAGCCTTTACTTTTATTGGTCGACAACCAAAGAGGGAGGGGAGGATTTTAAACAAAATACAGAAATGAGGATTCTACGGATGAGAGAGGGGAGGACGACAATCCTACCTGCCGAAAGAAGAAGTTGGGAGAGGTGTCGGGCTGGGTCTGAAGTCGCCAACACTCGCCGAAAAATTCCAGGTTTCAGGGAACGGGGTTGCCGCAATTTGCTAAAAATAGGAAAAGGACCTCTAGTGAGGAGTTGTCAGCTCATGTCGACTCCCAAGAGGACCACGACGGCGTCCGGCGCAGAAGACGTGCTCGCTTGAAGTCTCTCCAGCAAGAAGATTGGGGTCCGGCGAGCCAAATACGCACGGAGGAAGGCCCGCAGCTAGCGTCTGAAGTCGACTGCGAGCGCCTGTCGTCGACTGGAAACAAGAAGGCGGTCTCTATTGTCGACTAGGAGCGGCCTAAAAATAGATCCACGATGCAGGCGGTTTTAGAAAGTTGAGAGGAGGGGGAAACGTGGGTATAATAAATGGAAAGAGGCCTAAGTTTACGGTTATTATTCCATTCAAAACGTGGGATAGGGAAGGAGAGCAAACGCTGAAGGTAATTTAGGAATCAAGATTTCGATTTAAATTCCATTAAGCCTTAGGTCTTTAATACCTTATACCATGGTGATACATTTTCCCAAAAAGAAAAAGAAATTAATTTAAAATGACTAGAATTTCAAACACAGTTATCTATTAATTGGTTATCGTGAAATAGTATATGTACTCAAATCGTACCTCGACCAGGCGTTGGCTTGATCAAAAAAATTCGTGATCGAGCCCTGCAAGATTTCATTTTAATTTCTGCATTAAATTTCGGATGTTACAATTACTAAAACAAGAGCAATTGTTAACTTTTTCTTCAATTCTTCGAATGCCTGCTGGCATTCTTCATCCCACTTAAAAGGCACATTCTTCCTTGTTAAGTGGGTCAAAGGCAGAGCTATCTTGGAAAAATCTTTAACAAATCTTCGATAATAACCAGTCAATCCCAGAAAACTTCGCACTTCCATCATTGTCTTGGGTTGCAGCAACTTTGTAACAGCTACAATCTTTGCAAAGTCCACCGACAGTCCTTGTTCATTCATAACGTGCCCCAAAAATGACACATCCTTTAGCCAAAAGTCGCACTTTCAAAATTTAGCATATAATTGGTGGTCCTCCAATGTTTGTAAAGTCATTCGCAAATGTTGTGCATACTCTTCTTTAGTCTTTGAATAGATCAAGATACCATCAATAAACACGATGGCAAATCTGTCGAGGTATTCCTTGAATATTTTATGCATGAGAACCATAAAAGTTGCAGGGGCATTCATTAGTCTAGAAGGCATTAAAATAAATTCAAAAGGCCCATACCTGATGCTGAAGGTTGTTTAATAAATATCTTCCTCTTTGATTCTCAATTGATGATAACTCGATATGAGATCGATCTATGAAAATACTTTCGCATCTACCAATTGATAAAATAGATCATCAACACGGGGAAAGGGATATTTGATCTGTCTTTCTTCTTTACGAACAATACCTCTCCCCATGGTGATAAATTGGGACGGATAAACTTTTTATCTAAGAGTTCTTGCAATTGACATTTCAGCTCCGTCAACTCCTTAGGAGCCACACGATATGGTGCATTTGCCACTGAATTCCCACCTTCAATTAAATTAATCTCAAACTCAAATCTCTCGAACGGGAGGCAAAACCGGCAATTCATCTGGAAATACATCCAAAAATTCTTGAACGGTTGGCACTAAAGAAATTTCCGTCTCGTCTTCCTTTGTTCCTAATCATCACAAGCACAGCCTCGCAGCCTTTTCTCACCTTCTTCAACGCATTCATGGCGGAGATCAAAAGTGTTGATGCTTCTCATAACCCTTTAAAGACCGCCAGACACTGGTCCGGACATTTAATCATAACTTTCTTCATTTTGTAATTAACTGCAGCTTCCTGCCTCGATAACCAATCCTTTGCCAAAATAATATTGTATTCCAATATAGGCAAGACTGTTGTAACGGCCCATCTATATCGTCAACCGCTACAATTTACATTATAGTTTTACTTAGCTACTATGTATTTACAAAATTATTTATTAGTACTTACATAGCATAATTTTATTACTTCTTCTATAAGGGACTGAGCATTTCAAAATGTAAAAAAAGTAAACCATACATCGTAACATAACATTTCTATAGAATTTTCACCTTGACTTAAACTATTCCTTTTAATAGATGAATCTTTAGAGCTATCATCTTCACTCTTTGCCTTTTTTCTAAAATATTAAAACATAAAACGTTAGTCATAATTGACTAAGCAAATTCTTATTTCTTTAGTACTTACCTTGATTACCTCTTGGAGTCTTTGTACATGAAGGAAACATTATCGTAATCAAACAGAAGCTATGCATATCATTAACAAATAACAACATGTGAAAGCATTTAACAAAAAGGAAATACTTACACATTTAAAATATGTTTCCTCGTACTTTCCTTCTAGCATTTTCTTTCTTGGTAGTGTACTTTTATTTCATAATTTCTTTCTTTTCCTTATTTTCATCATTTCTTTCTCCTTGTCGTTTTCATCATTTCTTTCTTGTTTTTGGGCAATGTTATGGGTAAATTAGCATTTCATTTATTCATTCATTTATATAGCGCGCTTTCATGTACTCTTTACGTGTCTTTTCATATTCGCACGCACAAGTATTCGTTACATGCCTTTTCATATTCGCACGCACGCTTTTCATTTTCATGATGAGAGGTTATTCACCCCACCTCCCAAGTTGGGTTAACCCTTAACATAGCTCATTGCATCGATGCACTCTTTCATATTGTTTTCTTTTATGATCATTTATTCATATTTATACTTGTTGCGGGTCGCTCAGGTGCTCTGGTAGACCGTTCGAATTGAACCACCTTAGCCCAAAAGCGAACCGAGCGCGCAAACAGTCAAAGAGTGAATTAGTACTGACACGAAGACTTTTAACGTGGAAAACTTAGAATTTGAGCGCGACAGACCGTTGCTCATTACAATGATAGAGAGGGAGAGAGAGAGAACTCTGAGGGTGATAGGTAACTTCTCGGAAAGCTAAGTACTTCTTCTTCTGAGAACGACAGTGAGAACACTGAGTCGTCTTTCGGGATTCGAAGAATTCTCAAATCGCTTAGGAAGATGGTCTTCCGGAGCGGAGGAAATCTTCAAGTCCACGAATCTTCGAAGGCCGAAGGAGAATTCCAAGGAAATCTTCTCAGAGCTCTCTCGGGTGCCGAAGATAAGGTGTCTTGAAATGAAGGCCCCGGGATCCTTTTATAGCTTTGGTCGGGAGTAGCCCGGTAATTTGCCGTCGTAACCACCCAAGCTTGCAGATGTCGGATGTCGGACTCATATCGGTTTTGGTTTTTTATGTCGGATGTCGGATTGCGGGGGATATATCGGGGACATTTCAAAATGTTGGATTTTAATTATATATATATTTATGTTTTTAATTAGATGATAATTATTTTTTAATTATTTTTTCTAATTATATATATTTATATGTTTTTAATTATGTCGGATGTCGGATTTTAATAATAGATGGTAATTATTTTTCTAATTATATATTATTTTAATTATATAATCGGATTTTAGGTTTTACGGGTTCGAGAAATGAAGTGAACCGGGAGAAAATAAATGGGGTTTAAGTATTTTTTGGGGTGCTATTAGCCATTAATAGGGTGATAATTAAAAATAAATGTTCATAGCTAATGTCGCTGCCATCAGCCGCCATAAACCGACATGTCGGCCGCCATACTGGAAAATGCCATTTTTCTCATCTGTGTCGCTAACGTTGCGATTTCCCCTCAAAAATGACATGTCGGACATGTCGGCCGACATCTACAAGCTTGTAACCACCTGACGGATGAATCACGTTCGCCGGCTTGGGGCACACGGATCGCCATTTTTCGTAAATGACCGTCTCGCCCTTCGGGCAGGTTGGGCAGTTCGGGCAGGTTGGGCAATTCGGGCAGCTTCGTTGAAGGTGATGAAGGCGACAAACGAGACCTGCAATCTGAGAAATTAGGAAACGTTAACTGCGTGTGTGTCGGGAACGTGGAAACGTTCTGAGCGCGCAACAAACGCGGGAGCGTTCTGAGCGTGCAACATACGCGGGAGCGTTCTGAGCGCCCAACGAACAGGGAGATGAGAAGTAGCGCCCCAAATAGAGAATTGGGCTCCGGCCGCACCCGACGAGTGGGTGTGGTTTCGGCCGCCTCCCCGCAAGGCTGGCGGGCTTGGCCGCTCCCCGGCAAGGAGGGGTGCGGCATGGCCGCACCTCCTTTGGTGCGGCTTGGCCGCACCCCCTATTATGGGGGGTGCGGTTTGGCCACACCCCCTATTATGAGGGGTGCGGTTTAGGCCGCACCACCATTTTGTGGGGTGCGGTTTGGCCGCATCCTACCAAGGCGGGGTGCGGTCTTGATTGCGCCTGGTGCTGACGGGGTGTGAACTGTGCACGGCGGATTCCTCCACTCTCATGATCATGGGTTGGATTTTGACCCCACTAACTCCACCTATTCTTAGTGGAGCCTCCTCTAAACGCACCGCGGAAGTGCCTATAAATCTATGGGTGCACATCATAAGCCCCCCAAACCTTCGGAATATGGATTACTGCGCGGAGGAGTTCGAAGGTTTTGATTTTTCTGCGGCAATTCCGATCATTGGCATCATTGCGATGTCTCGGGTCAGTGTCGTTGTTGGAGGGTGAGTGTGAGGTTGCTTTCGTTTCCTGTTATGCTAGGCACTTCTTGCTACATACAGCGTTGCGGTGGCACTTTTGCGTTCTGCGACCCCAATGTTTTGGTTATCGTCGAAGCGTTGGTTGGTGGGACAGGCCCCAGGACGCCCTGTGAAGAGCGTGTGCGTTCAAACCGTTGACGACCGTAAGAGGGGCAGGACCTTACGACGTCGGGACCTTACGACGTCGGGACCTTACTGCGGGGAGAAGGGCTGACCTTCAATCGGCGGCAGTGTGAAGTCCCAGGGGCAGGGCCCCAAAATGGCCGGTGAAGAGTGTATGCGTTCAAACTGTTAACGACCGTAAGAGGGGCAGGCCCTTACGACGTCGGGACCTTACTGCGGGGAGAAGAGCTGACCTTCAATCGGCGGCAATGCAAAGTCTCAAGGGCAGAGCCCCAAAATGGTCGGTGAAGAGCGTATGCGTTCAAACCGTTGACGATCGTAAGAGACGCAGGCCCTTACGACGTCGGGACCTTACTGCGGGGAGAAGGGCTGACCTTCAATCGGCGGCAGTGCAAAGTCCCAGGGGCAGGGCCCCAGAGTTAACGATAGAGAATGTCTGTGAGCTTTTTTTAAAACGTTAAAATCCGAGCGAGGGGGAGGCCCTTTCGGTGCTGTGATTTTCTGTGATGGTGTGAAACGTGCATAACATTTTTGTTTAAACATGGGTGTGGGTGTTAAAACATAGTTTTCATGGTAGAAAGTTGAACTTGCGCGAGTCCGAGTTCGCGGCTTCTTACATAATAGAAGATAAGTTTGCGCGAGTCTGAGCTCGCGGCTTTTTACATAATAGAAGATAAGTTTGCGCGAGTCTAAGCTCGCGGCTTTTTACATAATGGAAGATAAGTTTGCGCGAGTCTGAGCTCGCGACTTTTTAAATAATAGAAAATAAGTTTGTGCGAGTCTGAGCTCGCGGCTTTTTACATAATAGAAAATAAGTTTACGCGAGTTTGAGCTCGCAGCTTTTTACATAATAAAAGATAAGTTTGCGCGAGTCTAAGCTCGCGGCTTTTCACATAATAGAAGATAAGTTTACGCGAGTCTGAGCTCGCGACTTTTTACATAATGGAAGATAAGTTTGCGCGAGTCTGAGCTCGCGGCTTTTTACATAATGGAAGATAAGTTTGCGCGAGTCTGAGCTCGCGCTTTTTACATAATAGAAAATTCAAATTACTGATAAAAGTGGCGCAGGTTCTGGGCGTTCCAGGTGCGTGGTAGGGTTTTCCCTTTCGCTGTTTTGAGCCTGTGCATTTCGGGCTTCACGACTGTAGTGACAACATACGGTCCTTCCCAAGTTGGCGAGAGTTTGTCCCCTTGTGGGCCTTTACCGACCGACTCGATGCTGCGTAGGACAAGATCTCCAACGTTGATTGGCCTGAGCTTCACTCTTCGATCGTAAAGTCGGGTCACACGCCTTTGGTAGTGAGTTGTGTTGGGCGGTTGTATCCCTGACTTCTGTAATTAAGTCTATGTTTTCTCGGAGCAGCTCGTCATTCTTTTCGGGATCGAAGGTTTTTACGCGACTACTGGGGACACTGATGTCGACGGGGATGATAGCTTTTGTGTTGTAGTAGAGATTGTATGGGGTTTCCCCCGTGGGAGTCCTTTTCGTGGTACGGTATGCCCACAGAACGTGCAGAAGTGCGTCTACCCACTGCCCCCTTCCTCCTGTAGGCGGCTTTTGAGTCCCTTGAGGATGGTGCGATTCGTTACTTCGATTTGACCATTTGTTTGTGGGTGAGCTACGGTCGTATGGCGAAGATTAATATCCAGGTCACGCATCTTGGTGAACGACTTTCCCGTGAACTGAGTGTCGTTGTCGGCGACGATTATTGTTGGGATTCCAAAGCGGCAGACGATGTTCTTCCATACGAAGTGTTTGGCGTTCTCTTCAGTAATTTTCGCAAGGGATTCAGCTTTAATCGATAGTCATGATGATAAACTTTCTTTGGCTCCTGTAATTCCTTTTGTAGGGGATTTGTTCTTCATGCCACTAACCTGATTAACCCTGGATTTCGGCGGTTGTTGGTGCCAAAAATGGTACCTCCAAAATTCACACTAAAAAGGGGATGGGAGAAAACTGCGAAGTGCAGGTTACTAAGACGGAAGATGTTGGAAGAGGGGAAAAACGATCACAGAAAAGCGATCACGAAAAAATGAGACCGCTTACACAGGTTGTAAGCAGGAGCCTCGGAGCAAAAGTCCCTTTTCAGGTACCCCTACCCCTCTATTTATGGACGAGGGGGCTGCCCAAACGGGCAGAACTGAAAACTACGGGCTGCCCGGGGTACAGGAGAGCCGGGGCAGGGAAATGGGGTACAAATAGTAAAAATACAGGAGATGCCCAGACCGCTTGGACTGGCGATCTCGATCGGCTTCGACTGTTTGGAACTTGGAAAAATCTGGCTGGGCTGATGGCAGGTGATCTGGGCGATCACAAAATTCGAAGACCGCTGAGACCGCCATTTTGCACTGTGAAGACGAGATCGCGGGCTTTCCGGGCAAACATAATCCCAGCACATTTTTAAGTTATGCTAGAACTTCGAAAATGTAAGCTTTGACCGCGGAGATCGCGACTGTCATAAATGCGGCTTAGGCTATAAATACCACCTCAGATCTTTAGATTTCAAGATATTGAGAGATTCCGATCCTCGAGCGGTCACTGTTTATTGAGATCGCAAAAAAAAAAAGTTTTTCCTGAGATGGATGCTTTAGACTTGATGAAAATATCAGCGCAATCCCAAAAATCACCAAGATCTGCGTCCAAAACAAAGAAAGTTATTTCGAAGAAGACCGTCAGTTCCGGCAAGGAAAAATCGATCAAGAGTTCAAAGAAAAAGGATGATCCTGCTTCAAAGGCTATCGTTGATTTAACGGTCACAGAAGCTGCTGTTAAGACGGCCCCGAAAGTGGTCAATCAGCCCGCTGATCGTTCTGGAGAGACCGCTTCTGTATAATCGATCAAGGCTGCTATGCAGCAGGTGAAGGCTTCAGCTGAGAATCTTAGAAGTCAGATCGCTGATAAAGAAAAAGTTGTTAGAGACTTAAAAAGAAAAGAAGCGAGCTCTCCTGATCAGACTGCTAAGAGGATGAAAACCGGACAAATTGTGACCGCCGGGGACATCGATCTTCAGAATTATCTTTCAGAAGATAACCCTGTTGAGAATGTTTCAGGCGTAAGTGATCGAATTTTGTACTTATTTTAAGATTGACCTTTCTATTAATTTTTCCTTGATTATTACAGTCAATGGATCCTTTTGAAGTTGAACGACTTCGAGTGATCGCTGAGGAAGAAGTTGCTGAAGAAGAAAGAAGAAAAGAAGAGGAAAGGAAGAAGAAAGGGGAGGATGAGAAGAAGAAGAAGGAAGAAGATGAGAGGAAAAGAAAGGAAGAAGAAAGAAAAGAAAAAGAGGATGAGATCGCCAAGCTTGCGGCGGTCACTGAGAGTGTAAAGAAGAGAGAAGAAGAAAAAAGAAAACAGGAGGAAATCGCCAAGGAGGAGAGGGAGAGGAAAGAAAAAGAAATGATTTCCATGGCCGCGGAGAGAGAAAGGAAAGAAAAGGGGAGAGTTCTAGCTGCTGGGGAGAAGAAAGATAAGGAGAGGAAGAAGAGGGAAAAGAAAAAGAGAATTGCTGGAGAGGCGGTCTCGACCGAGAAGGGGAAGGAGAAAAATGAGACCGCTGCATCTAGTGATTGCGGAGATATCTTATTAGAAATGGGCAAAAAGCTGGATGTGGAAGCGGCAGACCGCGCAGCTGCGTTGGACTTTATTAAGACTGGTAAGGCGAAGATGGTCGCGAGACCGATTGATTCACTTCCCAAATTTGCTTTCCGCCCTGCATCTCCTAGAAAGCGACCTGAGATTGTTATTATTGAAACTGAAGATATCCTTGTTAGTAATGCTGAGTTAAAAAGAAGAAGGAAAGAAGGCGAGCGGTCACGAAAAAGACAATTAGAAAAAATCAATTTAGAATGCTTAAGGGGATCTGATCGTCTTTTGTTGACCACTGATACCGCGGTCTCAAAAGATGTTGAAAAGACTTTACTTGACTGCGGTCTCGCCACTCTGTCAAGTACTTCACATGAAATCTTTCCTTTTCTTCTGAAAAACAATTTCTGAATTTTGACTGTTTTTCTCCTGATCGCAGATGTGAATGTGAATTCTGTTTCTGAAGAAGGTGAAATACCAAGGAAGGTCTCAATTCCTCCAGAGTTCGCTGATCTCCTCGGCCCGATGCTTGAAGATGTAAGGGCTATGCGAGATCGCGAACGCGCGCTTGAAGACCGCCTCCGAATCCAGACCGCAAATTTTGAAGCCAAAGAAAAGCAGATTCGGGGAGGATATGAAGAAAAACTCCGAAAAGCCGAAAAAGATGCTGAATACTATCGAGGGAAGGCTGCTGCACTTTCTGTTGAGATCGTTGCCCTTCGGGGTGGCCCTCATATGTCAATGAAAGCAGGTCCTTCCAGCGGTCACCCAGATAACAGATCGTCGGATATTGTGGTAATCCCTATGAAGCAAGTAGATCGCGAGATGTCTAAAATCCATAGGGCAGCCATGGTGGCCAATCATAGTTTAGCATCTGCATGGAATTTATGATTTTTCCCTTTTAAACTATTTTCCTTTTGCAGCCGGGTTCGCGATCCCAAAAGTCGATCCAGTGACGCCGAGTGGTGAAGTCCTTACTCAGCGCGAAAAGCGACTGAAGCAAGATCGCCAGAGAAAAGCGAAGGAGATCGCAGAGGAGGGCAATCTGGAGGAGGGACCATTTCCCCTATTGGGTTTTGGAAAGAAAGTAAAAGATACCAAAGGAAAACCTCTACTGAAATGGGGTGAGACCGGAAAGTCTCTGAAGGTGTTAACCGATCTTCCTTTCTGGGGAAGGAGGTTTTCGAGCCAGGCTTTTGCGGTCACTTCTGCCCTTTATGGGAAAAAGAATGCTAATGAAGCATTGAGGATTAGGATCGACGATCTCCCTGATGTATGCGCTCAGGTGACCGCCCGAAGCACGGTTTTGAATCATCATATGGGGCGATCTCTTCGCGCATCTCTGAAGCACGCAGAGCGTCTGCAGGATCGTTTTGATGTAAGTACTCAAAGAAAGTGCGATTTTTAAATGTTATCTTACCTTGACCGCTGCGATCTGATATATTTCCTTTCTACAGGATTTCAAGAAGACCGCATATGATATTCATAACCCTGACTACCTCAGATCTCTATATACTCATGTCAGAGATGCATCAAACAAGACAATTGCTATTCTTCGTGAAAAAGATGGCCTTACTGCTGATTTCCGGGATACGTCTTTTGCCGATCTCTTTCCCGAGATCGCAGAAATGATCGAGGAGGCGGAGAAGAAAAAAGCTAAGGAATCGAAGACCGCGGAGACCACCGAAGATGAATCTGTCGAGGTCGTTGGGAGCCAAGACGATCACGCTTCTCCCAGCGGAAGTGTTTTTCTGGGCGAGGAAATGAGCTCGGCAGCGGCCACGGACTCTGGATCGAGGGAAACTGACAGTGATAGTGAGTCCTCAGAGAGCTCAACTTCTTCATCAGAGGAGCGGTCTCCGCGGAGAAAGAAACAGAAGAAATAGATTTTTTCCTTTTCTAGAAAAATGATGTAATCGTCGGTCAATGACCGCGCCTGATATTGTAATTTTTGAAATGAATGGAAAATTATTTTGTTCATGAATGAATCTCTTTTATCTGTATTTATTTCTGCTATATTATTCATATAAATCGATCACAGCTTCTATCGTATGTGATCACGTTCTTCTTTAAAATAGACTTATAATTCGATCTTGATGCTTAAGTTTTGTCGATCCCTAGTCCATGAAGATATTAGAAACTTGACAAGTCACTGTATAAGAAAGATAATTCTGCGATCTCAGCTTAATTAGACCGCTTGCTAGAAAATTAAACACTTGCTCAGTTTATTACTTGATAATATATCTTCATGAATATCAATCCGGCGATCACAATATATTCAGACCGCCATTTTGAAGAAAACCCAACTATCTCTTGATGGGAAATGAAGGATTAAGAGCATTCCCATATAACTTTGAATAATAAGAGACATCTAGATTGCGACCCCATTATGATCAAACTGATCACTATCAAACCAACAAAAGATTCCTGAATAGCAATTTCAATCATCTTTGGAAAGCCTTGCACGACGATCACTTCTACCCAAGTCCTAGAGAGGATGAAGCCGGCAATCACAAATAACTCAGATCTCTTTCAATAACTTTTTTTAAAACCAAGGCTCTTTAGAAAATTATGCCTGGCGATCACAACAAACCAAAGCCGATTCCAACTTCCTTCAAAAAATCAATATTGGCGATCACTTTTATCCAGATCCTGGAGAAGATCAGGCCATTAACCATGAATAATATAGATCACCCTTTGAAGAGAGGAAACATGCGGTCTCAAAAACTTTGACCGCTCGATCTCAGTATTAAGAGATAAATGGGACCTTGTAGAAAAGAGAAGAGGGAAGAGGAGAGAAGGAGAATTTCTAAATGATCCGCAGGGCAGGTGTGGTCATGCCGATGAGGCTACACCGACATTGCTTTCCCTGATAGATTATATTTCGAGGTTCAGGTGACGGTCATAGATGTTTCCGACCGCCCCTTACCTAACCATGTTTTAATGAATATTTGAGAGTTATAGATCAAAATGATCAGTAGGGCAGGGTGTGGTCATGCCGATGAGGCTTATACCGACATTGCTTTCCCCGAAGATCATCAAGACCATAACAATGTCCTTTTTAATGCATGACAGAGCTGAGCCAGCCACCCAGACCTCCTTGCTAAGATGTGCCAGATGTCAGCTAGGACCCGGCATCCTAAACTTTCACCGCTCGAGCTTGGCGAGCCACTGCTACACAGATTCGAAATCTCCCCGACATCTGTGGTCCTGGCAGAATTACACGTCAAGCTAACAAGCGAGGGAGAATGAAGTAGGACCCGTCGATGTCTTACTTAGACAAGTTTTGGTTTTTTTTTTATAAACAACTTGTTTTTAAAACTTGTCATTCATTATGTATATCATGAATGTCTTGGCCGTATCTGCACAATACTTAAAAGAAGAGAAATGAGAGATAGAATGGGAAAAGATTGAATACGAACTTTTTAAGAGAAGAAAAGTTTGAGATCATCTCCACTCCAAGAGTGAGGCAACTCCTCTCCCTCATGGGTTTGGAGATGATAGGCACCATTTCTCAGCACCTTTTTTACCACGAATGGCCCCGCCCAGTTTGGGTTAAGCTTTCCAACTGAACCGGCTCTTGTTGTTGTATCTACTTTCTTCAGGACTAGATCCCCAACAGCGAATTCTTTGGTTCTTACATTTTTATTGAATAGCCTCGCCATTCTTCTTTTCACCTCTTCTTGTCTGATGATCGCCGTATCTCTCAACTCCTCAATTAAACCAAGGCTACATTTAGCTCCTCATCATTTCCTTCCATCCAATCAATTTCATTCTATTGTGCCAATAATACTCTTGGGCTTTTTACTTCAAATTCCACCGGAATAAGGGCTTCAGAACCAATGTGACAATTTGAATGGAGTCTCTCCAGTAGCAGAACTTGGAGTTGTCCTCAAGGCCCATAAGACGGGAAGGTAGTTGTTCTGCCCAGTTGCCCCTGACATTTTCTACCTTCTTTTTCAAGAGATTTATGATGAGTTTGTTAGCTGGCCTCTACCTGCCCATTGCTTCTAGGATGATGCACAGAAGCGAAACGTAGCTCAATGCCAATTTGCTTACAGAAATTAATAAGAGTTGAATTATTGAACTGAGAACCATTATCCGTGATGATTGCCATTGGAATTCCGTGCCGACCTACTATCTCCCCCCAAATAAAATTTTTCACGGCTTGAGTAGTAATTTTGGCCAATGCTTTTGCCTCTATCCATTTGCTGAAGTAGTCAATCATGATTATAATATATCGACGCTGCCCACTTGCCATAGGGAAAGGCCCAATCAAATCCATTCCCCAAACTGCAAACGGCCATGGAGTTGCTATCGACTGGTGAGTTGTGTGAGCCGGCTGATTTTGGAGAGGAGCAAACTTCTGGCACTTTACACATTTCTTAGCAAATTTTTCCGCATCTTTCCTCATTTGAGGCCAAAAATAGCCTTGCCTCGAATTCTCTTCTCTAAAGTTCTAGCCCCAGAGTGACTTTCCACATTCTCCAGAATGGACCTCCTGAAGGACCGCTGGAATCTCTTTCCGAAACACACCGTGCTAATGGTGAAAGGAAAGTTCTTCTATAAAGCACTCCTGCAACAAGATAATAGTTAGCCGCTTTCCGTCTTAAACCTTTTCCTATCCTTTATTGCTGAATGGAGCTCTCCAGTTGAAAGATACTAGAACAAATGGATCCATCCAAGACGGATGCTGATCAATCTCCATGACCTCTCCTTCTTCGATTGCTGGGCGAAACAATTCCGAAGTTGTTCCTCCGAGAGAAGTCCAAACTTTGCCAACTCATCTGCTTCCACGTTCTCACCCCTTGGAATATGGTCGATGGTAAAGCTTTTGAATTTCCCTACCTCGATTTTTACCAGAGTTAGATATCGCTTTAAATACTATCTCTAGTTTCGAAAGTTCCATTTACTGAGAAGCCATCACCAAAGAATCTGTGAAGACTTTGACATCATCAATCCCCAGCTCTCTAGCAAACTTAAGACCGGCTAGCAAAGCCTCATATTCCGCCTGATTATTTGTTACTTGAAAATAGAACTTCAGCACCTGATCCAGCCTTACTCCATTTGGGGTTGATTAAGACAACTCCTGCTCCGGAAGAATTTTTTCCTGAGGCTCCATCACGAAGATTTTCCAGGCAAGGGGCACTCCGACCCCCTTCTGAGACTCAACTTCTTTGGCATCCACCATGAAGTCTGCTAAAACGTGAGCTTTGATCGCCACCCGTGGAACATAAGATATGTCAAATTCACTGAGCTCTATTGCCCACTTTGCCAGCCTTCCTGAATGTTCTGGTTTCTCCAAGACACTCTTCAATGGAAGATCAGTAACGACTAGGATCGAATGAGCTTGAACATATGGTCTTAATCTTCTTGCTGAAGTTACAAGCATTAAGGCCAACTTTTCGAGAATAGGATAGCGAGTCTCTGCATTCTTCAGGACTCGACTTACGTAATAGACTGAGAATTGCTTCTTTTTCTCCTCTCGGACCAAAACAGAGCTTATGGCAAAGGGGTTTGGAGCAAAGGGGTTGATGTCAATTGCTTTTTAAGCTGAGTGAAAGCATCATCACACTCCTTCGTCCACTCGAACCTACTCCCTCCCCGGAGGGTCTTAAAGAAAGGTGCACTCTTATCCCCTGATCGGGAGATGAAGCGACTTAAGCCTGCCATCCTCCCTCCTAGCTGCTGAATTTCTTTGGGGGACTTGGGAGGTGGCATCTCCAGAATAGCTTTTACTTTGTCAGGATTGGATTCCAGCCCTTCTGGAGTAAGGAGGTGACCCAGAAATTTTTCATTTACTTGCCTCGAAAACACACTTCAACGGATTCAACCTCATATTAAAAGTTCGAAGGGTTGCAAAAGTTTCTGAGAGGTCTCTAAGATGAGAAGAGATAATTTGCTTTTTACCAAGACGTCGTCAACATATACCTCAAGGTTTCTTCCTTTTTGGACTCCTGAAAACTGTGTCCATCATTTTCTGATAGGTTGCTCCAGCATTTTTTAGTCCAAAAGGCATTACGAGATAACAGAAGCAACGTCATTTGTGATAAATGAAGTATGAGGTATATCTGGTTTATGCATTCTGATTTGATGGTAACCTGAAAAAGCATCTAAAAAGCTCATAAAAGAATAACCTACCGCAGAATCTACTAAAGAATCTATCGAGGCAAGGGGTAGCAATCCTTGGGCAAGCTTTATTGAGTTTGGTAAAAGTCGACACACATCCTCCATTTTCCACCTGACTTCTTTACCATTACAACGTTTGACACCCATTCTGGGTATTGGATTGGTTGGATGAACTTTGCCTTCAGGAGCTTCTCTACCTCTTCACCGGATAGGCTGTGCTAGAGTAGTTGCAACAGACCTCTTCTTCTGCTGGATCGGGATGAAGTTTGGGTCAATATTGAGATGGTGGCAAGCGACATCCGGGTCCACTCCAGGCATGTCATCTGCCGACCAAGCGAAGATATCTAGATTTTGCAGAAGGCAAGAGATGACCCGACTCTTGTCAGCTTCAGATAATTCAGCGTTGATGGAGAGGCTCTTGCTCTCATCTTCCTCGCTGATCCGAACATCTTGAGTTGCTTGGGCAGGTTCCAAGCGAACTTCATCTCTTGCATCCTCCTCAACTTCTTCTGCAGCTTGGACTTGCTTCAGGAACTTCAATCGATTCGGCCATCATGACTTCTTGGGGAGGAGAAGACACGATCATGTTGACCGTCTTTACGTAGCATTCCCTAGCTTTCCTTGGGTTCGCTCCTGATTCGGTTGTTGTTTGTCATTCAAGGCGAACTTCACCGCTTAATGATAGGTGGAGACAATGGCTTGATATCCATTCAAGAAGGGTCTTCCAAAGATTGCGTTGTAGCTACTGGGAGCATCAACGACTATGAATTTGACCAGCTTCACTATTCCTCCCAGAATTACGGAAAGAGTGACGAGCCCTTCTACTTCCTTCTTCTCTCCTGAAAAACCATAAAGGGGCCTTCAGTTGATAGGAGGGATTTACCTTGTCTTCAACGCCTCGAAGGTAGGTTTGAAGAGCACGTTGACTGAGCTTCCCGTGTCTATCAGAATCTTCTCCACTGTGTAATTTTCCATTACAGCTTTAATGACGACCGCGTCGTCAAAGGGATTCGCGGTCTGAGGAAGGTCTTCATCACTGAAAGTGACCGTTCCCGGACCGGGGCTGAAGATGGTGGCAGCAACCTCTGATTGGTAAACCCTCTTCAGACTTGCCTTTCTTGAAGACTCCGGACCTGCACCTCCGTGGATGCAGAAAAAGATTGCCCAAGGCGCCTTCGTCATCAGCATCCACGCATTCATTGGGAAAACCGATGTTGCCCAGATGGCCAACATCATCTACTTCCTCGCATGCCCATTGAACCTCAGTTACCTCCTTGGGCCTTGGAGGTTGAGGCTTTGGCAGGATCGCTCTTCTGAATGAGATCAGGGATTTTACCCTCTTTCAGAGGCTTTTCCAAGAACAAGCGGAGGCTCTGCAGTCCTTCGTCAAGTGACCCCTTTCTCTATGATACTCACAGTAGAGGGTTGGATTTCCTGTTCTTGGATCAGAGTTCAGCGAGAACCGGCCTTTTGAAAAAAGGCTTGCTTCTGAACGGTTTGGAGTACCTCACTCATTGGAACCCCAAAGTCTGTAACCGACTCTTGGGATTCATCGTAAGGAGACGGGAGGGCCAGAAGAGGAGGTTGAATGTACTGAATCTGGTGGACTGGGGTAGCTTGCGGAGCAGGTGTAGCAGGGGTTTGAAGAAATGAACCTTGGGGTGGGAAAGATTGATTACCTCGATTGAAGCGGTTGTTGCGATAGTTCTTACCTCTCGGAGCCGGGGGTGGGAGCTCTTGTCGAGGCTTTGAGGAAGATGGGGCAGGATAGAATCCCGCAGAGCCTTTCTGAGTGGCTCTGTTGGTCAAATTGCTCACATAGGTGGGGTTGTTGATCTCCCCTTCTATGTAGCGATTGGCAATGCTAATCAGCTCCTGATAGGAGCTAGGCTCCTTGGTTGTGACTTTAAACTTCAGAGGGCCCTCTTGCAGGCCACTGATCAAAGCTACCATATAAAGCTCAGGATCCATGTCTCTGACTCCCAAGATCTCTTGTTGAAAGCGGTCAACAAAATGCGCTGCAGTTTCGTTGTCGCCTTGCTTAATCTTGAAGAGGGTCGCAGGACCACTCTTCCTTTTCTTCGCGGTGGCAAACCTTAGGAGGAGCTCTTGCCTCAGGGCAGCAAAGCTCGGGATAGATTGACAGGGCAGCTTATAGAACCATTCCATGGCCGACCCATCAAAGGAGGTGACCATCAGCTTGCACCTCACTCCATCCGAAATGATCCTGAGAGCAACAGCAGACTCGAAGCTTGAAGATGACACATTGGGTCGGTCTCTCCTGTATACACAGGAAGGCGGGGCTCTCTGAATCCATGAGGAATCGGATCCCAACGAATCTCATCGGTAAAGGGGGAAGGCTCCCCTAATTCAGAAGGTCCCGGAGGAGGGAGAAAGGAAGCAGGAGGAGCTTGAGGGTAAGCAAACCCTTCTTCAAAATTCAGGGCCTGAGCCGGAGGCCCCTGGGCTGCGACTCGGAAAGAATTATGACGGGTGGCGAACTCCTCATGCTGAGATCGCTGAGGAGCTGCGGGCTGGAAGACGGGATGATCGCTCAGGAGACCGCTTGCCATGCGGTCAGGAGTGGCGACCTGAGAGGTTTGAGGAAGGATCTTCTGGGAGATCGCGGCCAGAACCTGGTTCATGGCCTCAATCTGCTTCGCGGACTCCTGCTGAGTCCGGACGACTTCTTGCCGATCTCGAGCGGCCTCTTGATGAGACCGGCGCGATCTCCTGCTGAACAGAGGCGGCGTCCTGCCTAGCTCGGCCGGCCTCGCGGAGAGCTTGTTCAACACGAAGCTCGAAGCGGCGCTCAAGCGCTTCTAACGGGTTGTGATCGGAAGGGGGAACGCTGGGAGATCGCAGGGGACGACCTCTACGGCGATCAGCCATCTTGAAAGTCTGAATTTCACCTGACACTTCGAATCTGAAGGTCGCGTGTTCGTTCTGTTGGTGCCAAAAATGGTACCTCCAAAATTCACACTAAAAAGGGGGGGGGAGAAAACTGCGAAGTGCAGGTTACTAAGACGGAAGATGCTGGAAGAGGGGAAAAACGATCACAGAAAAAGCGATCACGAAAAAATGAGACCGCTTACACAGGTTGTAAGCAGGAGCCTCGGAGCAAAAGTCCCTTTTCAGGTACCCCTACCCCTCTATTTATAGACGAGGGGGCTGCCCAAACGAGCAGAACTGAAAACTACGGGCTGCCCGGGGTACAGGAGAGCCGGGGCAGGGAAATGGGGTACAAATAGTAAAAATACAGGAGATGCCCAGACCGCTTGGACTGGCGATCTCGATCGGCTTCGACTGTTTGGAACTTGGAAAAATCTGGCTGGGCTGATGGCAGGTGATCTGGGCGATCACAAAATTCGAACGACCGCTGAGACCGCCATTTTGCACTGTGAAGACGAGATCGCGGGCTTTCCGGGCAAACAGCGGTCCTGCCAGATCCCTATCCTTCTTTAGAAGAACAATTTCTTTGGTTAGTGAGTAGCATAGTTCTCTGCTGTCAACCAGAGCTTTCATGGTTTTCCCAAACTTGGTTATTAGATCCATGTTTGAGCTAGCATTATAATCTCTTTTGAGTTGGCAGAAATCTGCGTTCTCCATAGTCAGCCTATCAGCCTTTTCCAAGAGATCGGAGTTTCTGGCTTGAAGAGTTGAGATCTCATCAGCTTGCTTCTTGCAGAGCTCCTTGCTCCTTCTGAGTTCTTCTAGAAGATCCTCATAGTTTTCTGTGAGACTTACTTCAGATTATGAATCAGTATTAGATAAGGGAGCCCTTTTGCTTACCTGTTCTGGCGTTCACTCATCATGTATTTCTTCCTCAGATTCAGATAGGACAGTTAGTCCAAACTGAGCTTCCTCCTTTGTATCTGAATTGCTTGAGTCACTATCACTCAGGGTTTTGATCTTCCCTTCAGCTGCAGTACTTCTAACTTCTGGGGATCCTTCCATGATGATTGTTAGAGAGTTCCACATCTCCTTGGCTGTAGTGCAGTGAATTAGTTTCTGGAGTATGGGAGTATCAACTGCATCAGCTATAATGCCCTGGGCCTTCTTATCTAAGTTGACTAGGATGATCTCATCTTCAGTCATTTTCTTGGTCACTGTCTTAGGAACATAAGATCCTTCTTGAACAATTTGGAACATTCTAGGATCCATTGCTTCCATGAATATTCTTGCTCTAACTTTCCAAAGGGCAAAGTTTTCCCTGGAACAGATAGTTAGCCTTGACTCCATAGCTATGAAACTTGGACACCCAATGGCAGATCTGTTCAAGCTGTTAAGCTTTTCTTTGAACAACCTAACTCTGATACCACTTGTTGTTTATGGAGTGTCTACTTTATCACCTAGAGGGGGGGTGAATAGGTTTTTTAAATTATATTGTCCAATGTTTTAAATGTCGGCCGACATGTCCGACATGTCCTGTTTGAACCAAAAACGACTTGCATAATGAAAATTTAAAGGTTATGGTGTTTTTCATTATGTCGGCCGACATAACCGATTAAATTCGATATATCGGCCGCCGCCGACATTTCTAAATGTCGCCGACATTTCTAAATGTCGCACAATCAGAGATTTCTCTCCGTTCATTCCCCGTCCTCGCCGCTGGAAGGGTTTTTTGCTAGGTATTTTCCCATTTTATTGACTGCACATTTCCGAGCACATGGATTATACTTGATTTTCACTTGTCTCCTTCCAATGCTTTCTTCTTACATGCTTTATGTATGGAGTGTCAGTTGCGTATTTGATTGCTGAAATTTATTCTATCAAATTTTGTCATCAAGCTTGCCACATTTATTCTTAGTATTGTATAGTTAATTTGCATGTTTATATGAAAGTAAAAAAATAATTATTTAATGCAGGTTGATATCTAAATAGTGTTTGTCATTTACGTTTCCAATAATGAGGAAGAATGATAAAATAATTTTTAACATTTAAGTGCTTAAAAATGAAAATAATAAATGAAGATATACATACAATGAAAATATATACATGGTTAAAAGATAATGATGATTGAAGATAGATTTGAGTATTTTGGAAATAATACAACTAAGTAGAAAATGTATTCATTGAGTAGAACAAATTAATGTAGTTTATAGAGCTAAGATAATATGGTATAACTTATAATATAAATATTTTTTAAGAATCCGACATATTAAAATGTCCCCGACATGTCTTCGACATTCGATATCTTAAAACCCAATCCGACATGTCTCCGACATCCGACATTTAAAACCTTAATATTGTCCCCTTTTAGGTGTTCTTGATTCTTGATTAATAGATATGTAAAGTAAAGAACAAAATCACAGAAAACACACAACGATCTATAGAGGTTCCTCAAGACCGGGTGTCTTGAATAGTCCTCTCTCCCTCTGCGCCTACCCAGCAGTGTGCTAGGCTCAGCAAACGCCGGCAAAAGCATCAGGCCCTCAAGCCTTACAACACGGACCCGCAAGTCCCAACAGCCTAGGCCCGCAAGCCCCTACTGCCCCCGAGCCCGCAAGCTCGACACTCAGGCCCTCAAGCCCTACAACACGGACCCGCAAGTCCCAACAGCCTAGGCCCGCAAGCCCCTACTGCCCCCGAGCCCGCAAGCTCGACAGACCGCACCCGCAAGTGCACTGTGTAAGGCCCCAACTTGGACCTCACACGACCTCTGTGTCTTAATTTACCTTTTTTTTTACCATAATTGCCCCAGGACGAAGTAAGGTGAGTGAGTACAAAATAAAATACATAATAAGAACTTATCTCATACCTTGGAATAAATTGTTGTCTCTATTATTCTGTCTTGATCAACTTAACATTTGCGCATACCTGTTCGTCATAGCAACCTAAACAAAATGACGACGGGCTTAGTCATAAAAATATGACTAAGTGAACAACATACCCCTTTAACTGCTATACAAGCACAAAATTCCAATAATAATATGCATAAAGTTTAATTTCATAATTCTATAAAGGAAAGCAATATCACCATAATATGTCGTTACACCCCTTTAGGGCAAAATATTCCGTTACACCCCTTTAGGGCAAAATATTTCAATACATATCCATTAAACGTTATTTCAATTACATATTATAGGAATTGTTAAGGCATCATGCAACTTGAATTGGCCACACCCACTTAAGGGCTTCCCACTTAAGGGCTTTTCATAGGCTCACCGCCT
The DNA here is from genome assembly GCA_033032865.1 of Dactylorhiza incarnata. Classification (NCBI taxonomy): domain Eukaryota; kingdom Viridiplantae; phylum Streptophyta; class Magnoliopsida; order Asparagales; family Orchidaceae; genus Dactylorhiza; species Dactylorhiza incarnata. The sequence continues at coordinate 4,780 of JAWHQI010000508.1, read as the reverse complement.
ATAGGCGAATCCATCTGTAGATAACCTCTACATATGATGCAAAAACCGTCACAATTCCCTATGCAGAGTTTTAACATCTTTTATCTTTTCCTAATACAATCTATAATCTTTCGTCAACTCGCAAATCGTATTCTATTAAATTCATAAATGCGCAATTTACATTTAACACTTAAATGTTTCCTTCCATTGTTTTTATCTAAACTCTCTTTTATTTTTCATCCAAATCATGTTAATGCACATACAAAGGTGATGCAAGTTTATATTCCGAAAATATAGTAGCTAAGCATAATTAAAGCGATAAGTGCTCACAGCACAGCCGACGGGAAGCAGAAGCAGCACAAGGCAGCAGCATAAGGCACAGGAAACAGCTCCCGCAGAAATGCAGTAGAGAAATGATGGTAGCAGCAGCGGCGCAAAGCAGCGGCACAGCGGCAGCAAGCAGCAGGAGGGGCAGCACAGCACAATAGGTAGCAGCAGCAGCCAACAACAAGAGAGGAAGAGGGAGAAGGATAGTAATCAGGGAGAAGGAGGGGCATGGGATGAAGGAGAATAAGAAGAGCTGGGAGCATTTATAGAGAGAGCAGTAAGTGGCAATTTAATTTCAGCCAACACTTGGCTTGACCATGTGTCAAAACAAGCTAAAAGCTCACCAACTCAAACCACCAACAACAAGGAAAAGACAAACCCCGTGGCAGCTGCCAAAAACAGCAATCAAAACAGAATTCCAGCCCACTTAATACCAAGAATATAGGATAATAACAGTTCATAATTAAGTACAGCAGCCCACATACATGGCAGCCCACTTTTATTTTATTTTATTTTAAGAATTTACTATTAGCACACCTGCTGGTATCAGCACACATATACGCAATTACTATCAGCACACCTTTATAACCATTGCTATCAGCACACCAATTTGTTACCAATTTTACTATTAACTATTAACTAGGTTTCTTAATACATCGATTTCTCTATTGGCACACAATATTTTTGAATAAACTTATTTTATAGATTCATCTGATGCCAACTTCATTTTATTTTATTGCGTGTTGAAAATTGGGTCGTTACACACTGCCCTGGCCCTCAAGCCTCACAGCTCTCCAGCCCTCAAGCTAGACAAATTGGCCCGCAAGCCTTACAAGAAAGTTACAGTAATACAACCGTTCTTCTGCCTGATGAAGGTCGGCAACTTAGTCTGATGACGATTGGCTTCTTATGATTGAAGAAGATTCTTCTGATTCAGATCTTTGACAGCGCAGTTCTTCTTCAATCTCTACTTATTGCCTGATGTTGAACGGCGACTTCTCAGCCAATGAAGATGACTTATTCTTTTGAGAACGCTTGAATCTTGTTCTCTTTCTTCTCCGCTGAATATACTGTTCTATTGAAGAGCGGCGGGATTACAGACGCCCCTTTCCTTAAGAGCACGCGCTGATTAGACAATCAGGCGGCGGCATTAAATGCTGACAGCACGTCCGCAAGATTTGAATTCTATCTTGAAGATATTTGCATCATTTCAACGACAAGCTATCTCTGACTATGTCGTCGCGATCTTCCTTCCTGCATTATGTCGTCGTGATCGCATTGTTCTCTCGACGACATGCCTTCTTTACGACGATGTTTGTTCTTTCTCGACGACACGGTCACTTTGGTGAAGTCGACGATACTGCGTCTTCTTTGTGTTCGACGATCTTGCTTCTGCGCTCGACGAACACGCCGAATCTCAGCGGTCGTCGATCTTTCTTCTGAGCTCGACGATCTTCCTTCTGCGTTCGACGAATAGCGTTCTGCGATCGACGAACTTGTCATCCTTCGTTCGACGATCGGCATTCTTCGTTCGACGATCGGCATTCTTCGTTCGATGATCTTGCTATGTCTCAGCGATCGACGAACACGCTACTTCTCGGCGGTTGCTTTGCTCATCATCACGGAGACAAGCGTACTTTGTCGATGATGTCTCATATTCTTCTCGGCGACATTTCTTTAATTTCCTGAGACTTTATGCTAGAGAAGTAATCAAATACAAAGTTAAGTTTTCTTGACTTGGTGACTTCTTCAAATCAGGAATCATATGGGCAAGATTCCCAACACCCAGAGAAGGCCCGCCTGTAAAGCTCTCATTCGATGATCACGTACGATGCAGCTCGCATACGCAACCGTCGTGCTTCTGAACGGTCGTCGGGCAGGTCTCCGCGTTCAATGTAGGCTCGGAGGGGTGTCATCCAGGATGATCCTTCTTCGCTGATTTCGGCGATCTTCCATGCCCCGTGAATATTGGGGGTCACGATGTCTTCGATTCGGCGCCTCCGAGATTGGTAGTTAGAAGAAGAGGTCGCAAGTTTAAAGAGTGCGTCGGCTCTGGAATTCTGCTCCCTGGGGATGTGCAAAATTTGGTACCATGGTATTTTTTGCAGAAGAGATCTCACGAATATGAGATATTGTGTCATTTGGTCGTTCTTTGCCTCGTAGTTCCCCTCGACTTGCCAGACCACAAGCTGCGAATCAGTGTAGATTGTCAGGTTCTCTGTCTTGCAGTCGACGGCGAGTCATAGTCCGGCGATTAGAGCTTCATATTCAGCAATGTTGTTGGTTGCCGGGAATTTCAATCTGAGGCCATACTCTAGAGTGATGCCCTCCGGACTAATTAGGAGCAGACCTGCTCCTGCTTCTTCGGTCGTAGAGGCCCCGTCGACGTAGAGAGCCCGGCGAGCGGTGGAGACATTTTTAACGGGAGTGGACTCCGGAGGAAGAGTATTTTTTACGATAAAGTCGACGAGTACTTGGGATTTGATATCTGGCCGTGGTAAGAAGTGGATGTCGAACTCGCCCAACTCGACTGCCCACTTTACTAATCTCCTGGATACTTCTGGCTTTTGGAGGATAGCTCGCAGCGGTAAATGAGTTAACACCTTTATCGTATGAGCCTGAAAGTAGGCCCGAAGCTTTCTTGTAGAAGAGACGAGGGCGAAGGACTTTTTATCAGCTATCGGGTATCTGGCTTCGGTGTCGGTGAGGACCTTGCTGAGATAATAAAGAGGTCGTTGGACTCCTACATCATCTTTTACCAGAACCGAGCTGACTGTCGTGGGGGATATCGCTAGGTAGAGGAACAAGACTTCGCCAGGAATAGGTTTTGATAAAAGCGGGGGCGAGGCCAGGTACTGTTTGAGGTGCTCGAAAGACGTCTGGCATTCGTCCGTCCAATGGAACCCAAAGTGACGTGCCCCTCGGAGGATTTTGAAGAAGAGGAGATATTTATCTCCCGTCCGTGCCAGAAACCGCGAAAGAGCGGCGATCCTTTCATTTAAGCGTTGTACTTCCTTGATGGAACGGGGTGGCGACATGTCTCCCAGCGCCTTGATTTTTTTGGGGGTTTGCCTCGATCCCTCGATGGGTTACCATGAAACCCAGGAACTTTCCTGCCGTCACACCAAATGCACATTTGCTAGGGTTGAGCCGCATTTGAAAACGGCGAAAGAGATGGAAGCACCCTTCCAGATCTTCTAAGTGGTCACGGCGGTGGACGCTCTTTACTAGCATGTCGTCCACATAAACCTCATTGTGCTTCCAATGAAGTCTTTGAATACCTTGTTCATTAGCCTCTGGTAGGTTGCCCCGGCGTTCTTAAGTCCGAAAGGCATGACTCTGTAACAGTAGACTCCTTTATCTGTTTGGAATGTGGTGTGCTCCTTGTCCTCCGCGTTCATCCTGATTTGGTTGTAGCCTGAGTATGCATCCATGAAGCTGAGGAGTTCATGCCCGGCTGTTGCGTCGACCAGTTGATCGATTCTTGGAAGGGGGAAACTATCTTTTGGGCACGCTTGATTCAGATTACTGTAGTCGAGGCACATCCTCCACTTCCCTGAGGCCTTCTTTACCATGACGACATTGGCTAGCCATGTGGGGTATTTTGCTTCACGGATGAACAGCGCTTCCAGGAGCTTCTCCACCTCTTCATTGATCGCTTTGAGCCGCTCCGAGGCAAAGTTCTGCTTCTTTAGGATCACTGGCCTGCAAGCGGGGTTAATATTTAAAGAGTGAAAAATGACCTGAGGATCTACCCCAGGCATATCTTCCGGACTCCACGCGAAGATAACTTTGTTAGCGCGGAGGAAGAAGACGTATTCTTCCCGCTCTTCCTCGGATAGAAGGGACCCGACCTGAACTGTCCTGGTCAGGTCATGCGGGGAGAGTGATACTTCTATGAGTCCTTCGACGGGCGATCCGCATTGTAGAGTGGCTTCGTCCCGTAGGTCGAAGTTGCCAATATTGAGAGCAGTCACTTCGATCGATCGGGCCTGCTTTAGGAAACACGTTGCGGCGGTCGGGAACTTCAGGGCTAGGTGCGGGATAGAGGGAATCGCTCCAAAGATGGATTGGAAAGGTCTTCCAAAGATGGCATTGTAGGCAGAGGTAGACTCCACTACCACGAACTGGATGTTGTGCGTTGATTGCCTTAGAAATTCGCCCAATGTGACTGGAAGTGTGATCAGGCCCTGAACCGGAACAGGCCGGTTGTCGAAACCGTAGACGGGCCCGGCTGCGGGGCTGAGCTGATCCTTCGCGAGTTTCATGTTTTGCAAAGTGGACAAGAATAGGGCATCGACCGAGCTTCCGTTGTCGACTAATATCTTTTAACATTGAAGCAAGGGTCCCCAATTCCTGCGCTGATTACGAGCGGGTCTTGATGCGGTAGTCGTAATCCTTGTAGATCCTCTTCCCCGAAAGTGATTGTGATATCCTGTTTGAGCTTCTTTTCCTCGTGGTCTCTGGGGGTTTT